>JAPKLX010000002.1:6589929-6695321 GCA_026898415.1 Leonotis leonurus | reverse complement strand
GGGGGGGAATAGAGTATGACTAAGACAACAGATTTCAAACAATGATAATTTAGAATTTGATAATCGATGTTATACGTCTCCGAAAAACATATAAACCTAACATCGATTACAAAAAACGTACAAGTTTTTTAATAAGCACAATATTTTTGTCCAGAAACAAATTATGAACTGAACAAACAAGCCATGTGAAGGAAATGTCAGTTTGAACTGCAAATAATGTGATATGTTCGGACCACGAAGAAAACATTCGCAATGAATTTAACTAGGATATCAGTAAACAGACAAACATTGCATGCTCATCCTCGTATAATCATGTCTATTGTTTGCTATATCCAGCAAAAGAGTGATTGAAGAATCCTGGGCTGCTGCTCAAGGGCAACAAAACAAGAAAAAGGAGCTAGGCCGTTAGGTAGCTACTTATTATCATCAAATCATGAATACAGAATAATGAGCTTATATGGCTCCAATCAAGGAACTACAAACACAAATTGTGAAAGCAAATTGCAGGAAGGTAAGACAGTATGAGGCAAGTTTAATACTTCCAACTTTGCAATAGCTAGATTCAAGAAAATTCTCTTCTTTACTTGATATCCAACTTCAAATACTAGTCAATATTCGTACACAACTGTAACACACATATTGTAAGAAGTAGGATAATGAGAGAAATGTTGGGTGGGGTGGGACGGAGCAGGGTGGGATGGGGTAAAAGATAACAAGGCTAAGCTAATGAAGATCCTAAAGAGACGAATGCAGATAAAGCCACTTTAACAATCACAAGAAGAGCCGCAGTTTATAGTCTTCAAGCCTGCAAAATTCAAGAGTAAGAACCTATAAAAATCACAATATCAGTGTTGAGAACGAAATAGAGTAGTATATTTTGGTAGACTATTTTCCAATCAATAAAAGGATGATCCTTGTAACAGCTGAAAAGGGCCAAAGCATAACTTGAAGGACAAAATGTTCATGTTTGCTATCATAGATGATTTTATGACACCTAACGTTTCTTAAGAACAATTGGGCATGATTTTATGACAGAATTAAATACTAATATGGTCCATTTCATATACAACATAAATAATTAAGGATGTATATGTTCATAACTAATGCAAAAAATGTAAATGACACTCCTTTATATAATTCATGCTCAAGAGTCAAAACAACCCTGTTTCAGTCCTGTAAACGGTTCTCTTGAATTCACGATTTGGATGCACTATAATGATTAACACTAAAATCTAATTAAATGCATATAGCCATTAATCAAGTACAACATAATAAACCATCTATAAGTAAATTCCACTGGGACATTTCACCAAACACTTATCACAGTACCATATAGACCACGCTAGACCAGTATTAAGCCCTTACAATTCCTCATCGGAACTCAAAATACAGTAAGTCAACATAAAAACAAGCAAAAAAATAAATAATACCTCTCAATTTCAGTGCCTATAACTCAGCATCACTTGCCAGTATTCATCATCAGCGTGATGTTATCCCCCTTTAACAAAATCCTACCGAGCTGCTTCCTGATGTTCTTCTTTACGTTGACCTCCTCAGCCTCGTCCAGCACCAAATTCATGTACTCGTCAAACCCGATAATTCGGCCCTCGATCCTCAGATCCTTCTGCTCGAATAGCCAAATCTGAATGCGAGCTTTGCTCTGTAGATACCTGAAGATCAAGTTGATGGGTTGGGTCATAATACGTTGAACTTTAGCGCTCGCCATGGCTGCTGCTTGCTGTAGAAACGGTGCAGAGAAAAAAATCGTCGCGCTCTGGTTCCCTTTCAAGCAAAAACCCTAGCTAGAAGAAGGGTATAAGATACTCTCTCTCCTCTTTTCTCTTTGTACCGAACTGGGCCGAGAATAAGGTCTTTAAATGGGCCTAATTGGAGTAACCTTCAAAATGGGCTTTCCTTTAATCTTTGGAGGCCCAAGTTTTATCAATATAATATACACACACAGAGACTTCGACATCAGTCAAACTTCCTCAAATAACTATCATCTTTGAAAAACATTTTACTTTTGAACACCATTAGAAAAAAGGGTTCTATGGTTCGGAAAAGTTGGGTAAAAATGCTTTCAAAACGTAGAATCTGGAATCTTGTTCGAGAATGGGGGAATATTCACAAGAATTGTGCCAGGGAGGTAACATGTTTGATCTAACTGCATGCACATTTTTGTAATGCTTGAGACTATCCCACAAATTGAGGTTAAAACAAAAGCTGGATGAATAAACCAGATGCAATTTCATAAAGTACCACATGTTCAGATGATACAACCTGCAACATAACACACAAAGTAAAAATGGAAATGATTCAAAACTTCCACATAGCTAATAATAAAACAAGTTCATGGTGCTCGACTCTCATAATAAGCTTGAACAGTATACTATGATGACACATGATACACTATCTTCTTTTTCATGGACTGAAGGCTTTGGTATCAGTCCTCATTTCTCATCATCTTTTTGTTTCTTCTTTTTCTTGTCCTTTTTCTTCAAGCTTTTAGAAGATGGTTCATCATCAGTTCCAACCACTGCATCTGCATCGCCATTTTCACCTTTCTCAGACTTCTTCTTTTTCTTCTTCTTCTCTGATTTCTCTTCATCTGTAGAGGCAGCCTCATCCTTCTTATCCTTCTTTTTCTTCTTCTTCTTCTCCGATTTTTCTTCATCTGATAGCACAGCTTCTTCCTTCTTATCCTTCTTTTTCTTCTTCTTATCGCTCTTTTCAGTTTCCACCTCCACACTCTCACACTTCTCTTCTTTTACCTTAACTTTCTTCACGATAGCATCTGGTGCAGGGCTACTACCATCAACCTCTTCCAGTTTACGCTTGCGCCCCTCGTCTCCCTCTTCTTCCTTAACCTTCTTCTTTTTCTTCTTGTCTCCTTCAGTAACACCACCCTCCACATTCTCAGCAGGCGGCACCTCCACAGCTGCAGCAAGACTTGCCACGATAGAGTCCCCTCCAGCAGGCAAAACCACATTCCGCGCCCACTCACTGGGTGTCTTCTCATTAGGTTTCCCATGCTTATCCAGCTTCCCCTCTGCAATCAACTTCTTCTTCATTGAAGCTTTAGGTCCCAAACCCCATTTCCTAGGATAAGTATCCCTATCCATCACCACCCTCTTGATCTTCGCCACAGTCCCATGATCGCAAGTAGCCATGACAGCAGTCGTCATCTCTGCAATCCCCAAAGCAATCGCCTCACCCTTGGCCGTCATCAGCACCACCTCCTCCCCTGGCTCGATGTCATTCTCAAACCTCAGCAGTCCTGGAATCATCAGTTTCGCACCATAGCAGAGGGCATTAACAGCAGAATCCTTCACAACGAGCCTCTTGTAGCTGGTTAGAAGCATCTCCAGAGGCATAACCACCCTCCTCAAGTAAGCCTCGTCTCGGTAATTATCATACACCCACTGCGCATCCATAATATCGTGCATCGACACCATATTATCTTTCTCACCCATAATACCCGATCTAACCCTCCGAAGCTCCTGCATATGACTCCCCACACCCAACAACAGCCCCAAATGCACGCACATGGTTCTAACATAAGTTCCCGCCTCACAAGAAATCCAGAAAACAACCAAATGCCTATCAGCATCGTATTCAAGAAGCTTGCTTTCGTAGATCGTTCTAATCCTAAGCTGCCGCTTAACGGCGGAAATCAAAGGAGGCCTCTGAAATACCGCACCTGTCAGTGTCTCCAGCGCACGAGCAACTTTGGAAACCTCTGGAACCTTCGAGTGCAGCCTGGCGACGCAGACGTACTCCTTCCCCGCTCCCTGCTGCGACTTCACCAAACGCGTGGCTCGATCGATGCAAACGATCAAGTTACCAGTGACCTTGGGGTCGAGCGTGCCAGAATGCCCGGTTTTCTCGACCCGCAGAATGCGCTTAATCCAAGCGACGACTTCATGCGAAGACGGGTTGGAAGGTTTGTCGAGGTTGATAATACCGTATTTGATATACTCTGCCAATGGCCGCTTCAGAGGCGAGTAACCGGAGGAGAGAGGAGTGAAGTGGCCAGTACGGATGTTTAGGTTCTCGTAGTTTTTTAGCAGAATAGGCCACTTAGATGTGTCGGCGGGGGGGGTATAGCTTTGCGGCTTTATCTGAAAATCGACAGCGGCGGGAGACTCGTCCTCTTCCTCCTTGACCTTGCTGCTCTTCTTCTTCTTCGATTTCTCGGACTGAGGGGTCTGGACGTCGGCCATGGTACCAGAGAGGGGAGTAGGGTTTGGTGCTCAGAAATGGAAACGGGGAGTAGGGTTTTGAAAAGAGGCGGTAGGAGTTGCAGAAGAGTAGGGTTTTTGCTTTTTGATGGTGGCGGGGACTGTGGAGAGATGCTATTCTGTGTGGTAGTGCACGGTAAGAATCCGACACTTTCTTGCTTGAGTGGGCTTTGGGCCCTAACTAAATGGGCTGTATTTTATTTTAGTGCCCTATCTATAATCACTTCAATATACGTTCCCATAAATAGAAATCACATCTGTACTTTTTATCTAATCTAACAAAAACTCCAGATTTATTTTCTATATCATAGATAATCACATTAAATATTTTTCTATTTTTCTAATTTCTTCCAAAATTAGAAATATAAAAAGATTGTATAATTTAATGCAAATCAAAAGTACATGTATACGTAAGAGAGTTTTAAAAAAATATTATTCATTTAATGCAAATGATGTGGAATATTAACGTGTTTCTCTTTTTCAAATATAATTCAAACCATGTGAAACTAATAGTTAAAATTACTCACTTTCATAAAATAAAAATAAAAAATACCCATTTAAAAATAAAAAATAAAAAATACTCATTTTTAACAATAACATAATAAATTTCATTTATGTGCTCATGTTATTCAAATTTATTTTAAATTTGAATAACATGAACACGATCAATTTCTGTGTTCATCAATTTCATCATGCTATTGTAAAAAGTGGATATTTTTTATCTTTTATTTTTAAGTGGATATTTTATATTTTTTGCTTATCAAAATGGATATTTTAGCATTTACCCCAATATAGTTCTTATATCTTTTCATTACTTTCTGTTTCATTTTCTTTCAGTAATGTGAGTATTGATAGACATACATAGCAGCAAATTCCTAAGAGAAAAAAACTTTACATTTCCATCCAACAAAAATATGTAGAATTTTCGATCAAAATTTGACTTGCATCTTTAACTATTTTAAGATGAACAATACAAACAACATGAACAGCTTCCCTCTCGAAGAATGAGAATCAACAATCCAATTTCTGCATCAAATCGAAACAGCCTGTACCAACTTTGACAGGCAAACCTAGGCAAATCCGGGACGACGGGGTCTCCAGGTCATCAGTCAGCCCTTGTGATGCTGCTTCGACTATAAACTTTGACGCGGTCTCAAATGACATCTTAAGGAACGGAGATAGCGACTCTGATATACTTCCGTGCCGACTCATTGGCCTATATCCACCTGTATGTGTCATGTAATCTGCAATCAAGCTCAGATGTCGGTAGTCAACCTTCACCCCGTAGATATCAAACACCTGCTTCACCTCCCGTATCAGGGTGGCTCGTGCTGCCTCAACTCCATATGTGTTGAGCATGGCATGCACGTTGTTCGAGTAGAGACGGCTCAGGTCAAGGTGGTCGTGCATTTCCCAGAGCGACTTGAAGTCTACACCGGATGCCTTCATTGCCCAGTACAGTATGTCGTCTGCACCTGATTGCTCTTTGTTATCTCCCCTCTTTGGCTTCATTGTGTCGTTCCAGATGACTGTTTTCTCATCGGGGTCATACTGCACTAATCTACATTGGCTCATCTTTCCAGATCTCTTGAGGAATACCTTCTTTGCTGTTCTCTGGGCAATCTGTGAACCAGTTGCAGGAAATATTTAGTTCCCATAATCATTACTTATTATGTGCATAACATAATCAAACCAATTAGCAATAAATCCTGACGAGGGTCATGATTTGGATCCAAACCCCATAGAGCACTCGTAAAATCACAAATGAAATTGTATTACAGCTTGCACCCCAATATTGATCTGTCATTTTGCAATTCACTAACAATTGCAAAATATTACCTGAGCAAGCAAAACATGAGGCTCCTCGGTGAATTTGAAGTGGACTTCGTACGATGATCCTTTGAATTCCGATTTGATAGCACGTTTTATTTTTTCACTTGAAAATCCTTTTCCAGCCTGAAGACTACTTTTTGACTCACCGCCGCTCTCATCCTCATTTTGTTCACCAGGAGTTTCATCCTCACTATGTGAGTGTTCAGCTCCCTCATTTTTGCTTGTATCCATATGCTCAAGATCTTCTGTGTCACAATTCATTCTCTCTTTATCTGCAGATAGCTCATCTTCACCACCGTTGACTTCAGTTCCGTCGTCATAATTCATTTCATCAGAAGCTTGTCGCTTTCTCTTTTGTGCATCTGAACCAAGGTCATCTCCTTCATCATCGTCATCATCGCCATCATCATCATCTTCATCATCGTCGTCGTCAACTCCTCTAGTTCCTACCCCTGAGTCGTCTTCATCAGCATCACCGGATGCTGCTGATGTCGAACTAGACAAGAAGTTTTTAATGCCACTAACTTTGGAGAGTAAAATGACATGATTTTCTATTGCATTGTCCAGTTCAAATAAAAACGCAGATTCAAGCGTATCCTTTATGTCTTTTGATGACACAAACTCGGTCTCTTTGAGTTTCATTTTCAACTTATAAATTCTACCCACTTGTTTCGTATTAATCGAGAGCTGAACTTCCATACTTTCTACCAGATCTGCCACTGAAACTCTCTTCACCTTTGAGACAAGGGCCACGACATCATTTCTGCAAATCACAGATTAAGTGCCATTAAGTAGTTGAAAATAGTTGAGCATATGTTGCGACAAGTTTTCTACATGTATAAAATGCAAAACTCACTTGGATCTGAATTCTGAGAATGGGCAGGTCAAAATGGGAGTCTTAATAACATCTGACGCTGTCATTAAAATCTCCTGGAGGCGAGGAATACCCAGGGTAACATTCATTTCCCCACGGCCAGCCAGATGAAAAGTGTTGAGCCTGAAAAAGTATAAGCATCGTGTTAGACATAATTGTATAAGCTAGACATGAAGATCTGGATCTGAACTACCACGGGTCTATAACTAATCATATGCTTCAAGAAACAATGCAAACTACTTCGTGCAAAGTAACCATGTAGCCACGTCCCTAACTAGAAGTCCAGCTTTAGACATGACAATTGATCCGCAGAAAACATGTTTCCATTGGAGCTAATAGGAAACATGACCAACAAAACATTTACTACATGACTACATGTGAAGTAAATTGTAAACATCCTAACAACTTATGGTGGTGTGACCATAAAAAGGTTTATCCGAGCATCTGTCTCTTGGTTTCAGTTCATTTTGTGTAAGAGCTGTCATTGTGTAATCAGAAAGTGTATAGCTCTTAAAGGAAAGAAATATTCATGAGACTATACTGAAACTACAGACCCTAGACTGAAAGGAAAATGGCAGGATTTGATAATAAATATATAGCACTAATCAAGACATAAGAAAATATAGTAATCTTACGTCATCTGTGTGGATGGTTCACCCACTGACTGAGCTGCAATAACACCAACTGGTTCTCCTGATTCTGCAAGACTCGATAGATATTTCTGCTTCACCAACTCCAAAAAGCCCTGCTCTTTTGCAAATGCCTTTTCTTTCTCTGATAAATGTCCCTTCTTTTTATCCTTGCGTCTTCTGACTGACTGCTTACTACTTGCATTCTGTTTTTCTGATGTTTTTTCTTGCATCTCACGAATAAAGCGTATGGCTTCTTCTTTAATCCCGATTGGTAATTCACTGATGTAACTATTGAAATCACGCTGGTTCTGAAATTTCTGGCATATAGTTTCTCGGTTCTACAACATACATTAAAAGAAATGTATTTAGACTATTTTTCTTTACCATTGTTTCCAGCATGTATAAGCTATCAGAAAGTTTAAAGACTAAATAAAGAGAAGAATATTCAGTTACATCTTCTAGTGCCTCAAAATTTTTCAGAAAGCTCGTCTTATGGACATCAACACCATCCTCTCCATAATAAAATTGAACAATCGAACCATCAGAATCACGAACTGTATAATCATAACAAACTTTGAGGCTCTCAAGATTTTTTATCAGGCAGCGTTGTAGATATCCACTGCGAGATGTCTTTACAGCAGTATCAACTAACCTGCAGTAAACAAGTTTAAAGTTGGAACAAATACCTGATATCTTGAAAACATCAGTCTATCAAATACCTAATATCTTGAAACAATAAACAAATCAATTCAAAAACAGCTTTAATGCTTTTTTTATGCTATTTTCTGGACAAACACAGATCGAAGTCATACTGTATGTTTACAGTACAACAGGGGAGTGGAGGATTACTCTAATGTCAGCATTTGGTATCACTGATCTACCTTCCATATGTGCCTTCCACCCGTCTAACATTAGACTCTGAAGCACGTCATAAAACATAAAGTCACAAATCTACCTTCCATATGTGCCTTTTCTATCAAAAATAATGTACATACAGATATAGGTAAAGAGTGTCAACGGAAGAATGGTAATGCACAATGACCAGAAAAACAACACAAGAAAAAAAGTATCTCTAACAGGGAAAGCCTATAGGATTTACCCTTCACGACCAGCCATGCAATGGAAGTAATACTCCTGAGGTCGGAGGCCGGAGAGAAAGCGATCAGTTATGAAGCCTCCTGCTCTGGCTGAGTAATCCCAGGGAGGAAAGGAGGGCAAAGTCTTCCCAGAAACCATTCGTGGCACTCTTTTACCTTCCAACTCCTGTTGTCCTAGATAGGCAGATATTTGTTGGAAATTCACCTGTCCAAATTGAATGGAATCACCATGCCATTTTGCAATATTCAAAAGGTATTCATAAAACATTTAAAACAGATAAACAGACCATCAGTGAAAAAGGGGGAGCATGCCACAAAATTCTGCTCAAGATGGAATCATGGAAACTTGTGAAGTTAGTAAAAACATGATTTATAATTCCTTATTCTTCCAATAGATGGAATGTCATAATGCTATAATGCTACAACCAATATTTTAAACATCCTAAGGCGCAAGCCTCATTCAAATTTCACAGCACCGAGAACAACTATTGAGTCAGGAAAGGCCTGATTCGGTCGTTTTGCAAACAGAGTTATAACAGCACAGTTAAGTTCACACTCATTGACAAGTAATACAGTTTGAAATGCAGGAAGTAGGGAACAGTAGGTAATAATTCATTGCGAGAAACTACCATGAGCAACAACTTTAGGAATACTGATATATTATAACTTACCGTACTACCCTTAGCGCCTGTTGTGGTCATCACAGAGATGCAATTCTTTGGAAAAGGTTTCAATAGTCCCGCAGTTAGCAAATGTTTGAGTATCTGAGAGCCTTCCCTAGTTAGCCTATTTGTCAATTTATTTTTCATTTTCATGTCCAATGATGCAGTAGCAGATTCTCGGTCACTACATATGACTTTCTCAATTTCCAACTGCAGCTCTTCAGGGCCTGTGGAATTAGAATCAAAAGAAAAGAAAAGTGATAAATACCACATTCACACAAGAAAACAATCCAGCAATGAACAAGTATTAAACAAGAATAACAAGCAATCCCAAACTAAGAAAGTTTCTACTGGACCCCATTCCCGTGTGTGGTGTGTGTAAATATAATTCATTCCGTGGTGGCATGAGAATTGCTATGGCAAGGGAGAACAGAAGAATGATGTAATCGGTCGTATCATTGACTCCAAAAGGATGTAAATTTCTCCCTAGAATCTTCAGATAAAATCAGTTCTGATGGAATTTCATATTTAGGTTGGAAGATACAATCAGGGCAGCATATCTAACCAACAGTCTTTGTCGATTACACTTGAAAAGAACTTGGTTTTCAAAACTATAATAGACACTGTTCAATCATATACAAGCCACAATACACTCAACTGCTTTAAGAATAAATACCAAGCAAAACGGGAAAGAAAGAGGATGCATCATATTTAAGGAAATCTTCCAGTATCATACCTATTTGCCCAGGTTTGAACTTTACAAAGTCGCAGTGGACCTCTTCGCCTACATCTTCTCCTTCTAGTTTCTCCTTTCTCTGGAGATCGTAATTAGGTAATATGATAAGGTCATCCATTCCACACGTGAACCCATGAAACTGCAAAGTACAGAGAAATTTACTAGATTAATCAACTGAGACACTCACACTTATCAGAATATTAATTTACATGAGAAGCACCTGCAAGAAGATTGTAAACACACGGCTAAATGCAGAAAGCAAAATGCCTGCACTATTAGATCCGTAAAGCTCTTGCACTGTGTGAACCAAACCAAACTTTCCAAACTGAGCTTTGTCAATGATACCACGTACAAGCTCATTTTTCCAAATTAATAAATCGTGTTCAGCATTGTGATCCATATCTTCCTCTCCGTTTTTGTAGCTTCCGCTAGCCAAATAGCTCTTTGGGATTTTTGCTTGATTTTTTACAGTACAAGGTGCACAACCTCTTGTAATATGATTCAATAATGCTGTAATGACCTGGAAAGGTAAAAATAAAATTATGCTGTGTTTTTCTGAGGTATTGGTTATTGCACACATCATCATTCATCAATATCAGGCAGAAAATTGCATCTGAAAATCTTAACCTGTTTCCCGGTCCAAAGAGGCTCTGGTTTCCACAGTGCAGGCAAAACTGATTCGACCAGATCTTCAAAATCCAATTCAGAATGCTTCTTAGATTGGTCTCCTGAATTCAAACCAGGACCAACTGCAAACACACCAGACCCATAAAGCAGCTGACTAAATTCGCCCCGGGTAAGAAACGTATTCTTCATTGTAATTAGCACAGCAGCTACAATATGATCCTGAAATATTACGATCCCATGCTTAGATGGTCAATCGTTAACAACTTTCAAGAAGGAAGATAGCAATTAACATTCTATCCTGATACTGGAACCTGAATCAAGCCTCTCACGGTGTCACCCTTTGTTGGAACAATATACTGTTCATTAGCATTAACAATGTTGTAAGCTTCCGCACGAGAAATTTCATCTTGAGGAAAATGCACATTAATTTCATCACCGTCAAAATCTGCATTATATGAGCTGATGCAAATTTCATATGAAGATGTGAACCTATGGATTATCAAAAGCAGAGTATATAAGATAAATAATAAAATTCAACCTGCAATTTGCATAATGCATGCGAAGTGTTCTTTCTCCTTTCAATACACGAACTACATGAGCCATTATACTTGGCTTGTGAAGCGTGGGCTGAAAAGAAGACAAATTAAAGGGTAAAGTAGAGAAGATATCAAGCAAGGAAAATACAGTTTATAGACATGGCCTACTCGCTTTCCGTTTCTGATATACTATTCTTCATTCCAGAAGATTACACTTAAAGCATCATATTCGAGCCTTCTTGTAAATAATGTAATAATGATCTTACTTGAAATTTGGTGGAATCAATACACAAATATATAAACGAAACAAAAGGATCTTTGGCATATACTTAAAACCATAATATAAATAAATTATTTATTAAATGGAACCCTTCAAGTACCTGTCGATTTACAAGCACAATATCCCCATCCTGCAAGTGCCTAAGGACAGTCTTGCCCTCATGATCATTGATCTTCCCTGATTGGTTACCCACACCTCGTGAAGAGGGCAATTTCCTAGATATCGCCACACGCATCTGTTTATTTTTTGGCAGTAATACGGTGGATACACTATCCTTATAATGTGTGGCTCCAGGATGGATCTCAGGTCCATTAATAATAGCACCTCTTAATTTTCCAGCATTCCAAGGGGTCACTCGCTGAAATAAATTAGGACTAAATAAGAAAGGGGTTATGGAAGTTATATATACTAGTGTGATATAAGAAGTTAGAAAGATCATTTTGTTGATATTAGAAGTAACGCTGACTAGCATGTGGCCCTCTTCAACATACTTGTGTACCCAAATGTGTTTCTTTCACTAATGTGGCACACAATTCACAGAGAGAGATAGCTCAGTGTATTACAAGAAGATGCTAAATGAAACATCCATTCATACCTCTGGATATGTCAATTTCAAAGCGAAGTATGGAGGAATTCCGATTTCATTAACAGCCAAGTAAGGATCTGGAGATATGACAGAGCGGCAAGCAAAATTGACTCTTTTGCCCATCATCTTCTGACGGAATAAACCCTCTTTCTTTTCAAGAAACTGACAAATTCCGACAGAACCATCTTTTTGAGCTTGACCTGTCACAGCAATGTAGGCAGAACAATGTATGCCATTGCAAAATTAACAGTTAAAACGGGATTTTTACACTCTAAACAAGTAGCTAAAAATTAGTAATTACTAATGGCCCAACACGCTAAATATAGAACTATAATAAACATGAAGTTGCGTCTTAAGTGCACAAAGGTTAAGGCAACCTAATCGTGATAAATTTCAAGAAATAATGTACTTGTATAGGTTACTATCTCAGATGATATAATATTTCAAGCTATAATCTTGAAATAGTCTGGCATAGTAAGTTCAAGAAACAGATTATCACACAAAAGTAGGAACAGTGTGGATAAAGACAGCTTCGTAAGAAATCTGATTTTCCCACAACAGAATTTACAGGACAACCTAAAAACGAAATTTAGGCTATTGATGATATTCAATGAGTTGACAGGGCAATAGGCATGTCATATTTAGTATAGTCTAGTTACTAAACTATTAAAAGCTGACCAACATTTAAAGTGCTCACAAGCCCATCAGGAAGCATCCTTGTAATGTCCGCTTTTTTAAAAGGAGCGAGCGACCATAAAAGCTGAAAATCAAAGAAATAGACTCACTGTTTGCAGTTTTGCTATCAAATAATACATTAATAGATTGCTGCAGATCCATCCAGCAACTAATAATCTTTGAGCGTTCAACAAACTTATGAGCCTTTCCTAATGCAATATTTGCCTGCAGCACCTTTCCCAATAAAATAGTATGTTGATGCTCCATCACCTGAAGCAAAAAATATACAATTATTGCGAGCACAAACTAGAAGCAAGACGGTGTAACTGAGCTGAGTCGAAAATTGCCAAGCTCGAGCATGGCCTCTTCATATCAAGTCAAGTTTGAGCTTTATCTATCGAATATTTCGAGTCTCACGAGCTTAAACAAACTTTTTCATTTACATTTAAAATATTAATTATTTTCTTTAATTATATCTTGTTTACAATAATATAATGCATATACTAAAATTCAATATTTTCATAAAAAAGGAGAGTTAATTAAAGACTCAATAAATAGTAATTGCATATTGAAGTATTAGAACTATAAGTTTTGTCGGGTTAATAATTTTATATTTTTAAGCTACATCACTTAATAAGCTTGCTCCCGAGCTAATTAGCCAATTATATTAAAGTTGAAGCTTGGCATTTCTAGCCAAACGACCTCTTATTGAGCCGAGATCCAAATAGCTAATAAGGTCATTTATTCAGTTACAGTCCTACATACCAAGGTGTCCTAAAATGGATGAACGAGTTCTTTAGAGGTCATATTGTTACCAGAATTCTCCCCACCTTAACCTCAATCTTCAACAGTAAGAAATACATCAATAAATTACAAATAAGACAAATGTTTCAAACATTATGTTTTTATTACCCAATAAAATCCAATTATATATGAGGAGCAAAAACACAAGATCCCGTAAACAAGTCCTTTATCTAAGATTCTAAATGTCAATATGCAGTCATGTTAATTAATATGCTACTTTTAAGATACAAAGACCACCGACACGAGTTACATAAACATACATGAAAAAGGTTTTTCTTAGGGACTTACTGAATCACCACCTTTGGCTGAAGGTCGGAATGTTATGGGAGGAACAAGAATAGTCTCTAGAAAAAACATTGAGTACCCTTCTGTATTTCCAGATATTTTATTGTGGTGATGCTGAATATCACATAAATATGAGCAAAGGGGAGCTTCATTTTCCCACAAACGTCTCAGAATGTCTCTGACCTGCCAGTCAAGAGGCATAAATATGCATTAATAAACTAATTTGTCAAAGGCATGACCACATGAGAACTAAACTCGGAGTACTACCTCGGTTGGTAAGAGAGGTCCAGAAAATATATGAGCCTTATCATTCAACCCCGGATTTGGATTTCTTTTTTGCTTTCTAGCTTTTTGCCTGGGCTCTATAGAGATGTCAGAGGCCGCATATGAATGGGTTTCAGCTGTGTCAGAGCCATCCTTCCATGAATTATCACTAGCATTCAATACCTCAGACGAAAGCATATCATCACCTCCTCCGCTGTGCGTCTCATCAAACCCGCTGTTTAGTATTTTGTTCGATCTAACTTGCGTACTGGAGAGTCCTGTCTGCATAATGTAGTGTGTAATGAAGAATTAGAGATTAAAAATGAAAATTAAGCATTGAGAAAGAAAATTAACTTGCATAATTTGATACGTTATAGATTTCGAAAAATATAGATTTATCTCTAATGATCCTTTTGTTAACATAAGTTGCAATGTTGATGTTGCATGCAGTACTACATATGGAGGGCTCAATGGCTCACCCAGTAATACCAAGAATACTTTCTTTTTAACCTACTCCCACGAAATATACAGACATATCACAATGTACATGTGTTTTTATTCATGCTAATTCAAGTGGCTGATCAAAACTCCTGATAATACAGTTGAGCATATGAGTTTCTGTACGTTCCCCTCGCGAACTTGTCTATTTCATAAATATGCACAAAAATTAAGGGAACCATTAAATGGGAAGTCAAACTTTTAATTCCAGTATCCCAATTCTTTGCTGGGATCAAATGATGATAACTTAAAAAATTTGAAGTAAAAGTATGACTTAATTTCATACTTCATTTTACTGATAGCATGCAGTCGGATCTAGAGATGCATTAAAATGACAAAATCATCTAATAAGAAAATAAATTTGAGACAATAACAATCTTTAAAGAATTATATATGGCTCTGGGCTTCATGATTAAGTCTAGAATGAGTAAGAACGACCTCTAGCTTACAATGCAAACAAAACTATGGAGACATCCAATGATGGCCAATATTCACTTGAAGTCACAAATGTTAGACTCATAATAAAGCAAGACAGTGGAGGCATGAGATACTGAAACAACAAAAAACAAAGAAATAACAAATAAAAGGCAGTTAAAAAACTTAATTGGTCTATTTAATATTCCAGTTAAATCAGATTGAACATACCACATGAAACCATCCGAACGTCGGCTTAGTGATCTTTGGATTGGTATTTTTGCAGTTCTTGCACTTTTTCTCCTTTTTCTTAAAAAATTCATTCAAAACTGACCGAGATTTAGTCAGCAGGGTAGAATCCCAAAATGCCTCTTGATTCCCTTTACTATCTTCCAAGCCAACTTCATCACCTTCAATATGACCCTCTTGTATCCTTTTTGCTGCAACGATATCACCTTCTTGTATCCGCTCCAATTGAGAAACACAGCTTTCAACCTACGTAAACACACAACTATTTAGGATTGACTAAGAGACAACAATAAGCACCCAAAGACATGACCAACTACTAACCTCTTCATGCTTCGCTCGAAAATGATAACAGTTGAAACATGTTTTATTGAGAAGAGTAGTCAACATATTCACAAGCAACGGATTATAAGCTGGGGAAACGAGCTCGATGTGGCCACAATGACCAACACAATGAAAGGACCTCACGCCGCATGATTTACACCTGCATAGCACACGGTACTAGCATGAATACCCAGTAATACCCAGTCCAAAACTTTTAATTCAACTCACAACAACTTACAAAGAATCGTCATCAAGAGGCCCCATAGCTGGATCATATAATCCGCCAGGACATGGCTTCTCCAATATGTCTAGCAAATCCGGACTTGAAATTTTCACCAAGCTCTGTTTCCTCACCTCTTCATCGGTCATAAACCCAAAACGCACCGAACCCACCACCTCACTCGCCTATATATCAGTCGTCGAAGTTAAAAAACACAATCTAAATATTATAATTCAAAACAGATAGTTCTTCCGTTGAAGTAACGAGCACAGAACATATGTTTACCATGTTTGAAAAAATTCGAAGTATTGGACAACACAATTAAACCCGGTGGTCGTCGTCGCTGCAGCAAGGGCAAAACCCTGGAATACAGTGGTGTGGGTTTCAAAACCCTGAATTTATGTGGTTAGGAGCTTCTTCGTCTTCTCGGCGGCAACGAGGCAACGAGGGTTTTGCAAAACCCTGATAAAATATACTTATAATAATGTTGCTACTTTTTAAGTAATTCTTATTTCTTTTATCGAAATTATTAATTATACTCAAAAACAACACAAGAAACAACACAAGAAAATAGAAGAAACTCAGTCGAATTGGTAAAATGGAGTAGGAAATTTAGGAAATTTGGAAATTTAGGGTGTAATAGAGGGAGTTAATGGTAATAAAGTAAGTGAAAGAAGAAAAAGGTGAATGAAGTAGGTGAAAGAAGTATGTGAAAGAGGTAAATGAAGAAGATAATAAAGGGTGTATTGGTTTGCGATCCGAAAGCAAAGTGGACAATTGAGGTGGGACGGAGGGAGTAATATTTAGCGGTAGACACAAAAAATTATTCCTATTGAAGTTAGTCTTATAAGTAATGTATAGGTCTAACATAAGAAAATTTATTTTTATATTATCACATTTTATTCTATGTGCTACGCTATGATAAATTAATAAAAATAATTTAAAAGTAATATAATGTTTATTTGAATGAATAAATAATAAGTTCCTTAATTTTTAATTAGTTTAATAATTTTATCTTTCAAATATTTAATAATATATTTTTATCAATATAACTTATATATTAAAGTATGAAATTTACTTTTTAATATTTGTTACTTATTAAAAATTAAAATAAGTGTTTCGTTCATGTATTTCAAACCTCATTCAAACATAATCGTTTTATTCGTTTACAAGCCTGATTACAAATCAAACAATGATTCGAATTTAAATATAATGAAGAAATCTCACTATTAATTTTTATTATAGTATAAATGAGATTTCGTACGTAAAACTTATCATATCTAAGTAAAAAATCATGGCTTCATCACTACTTAAAAATATATAGAATTTACCATTAAAGTATATGCATATATAATATATTTCGCTTAATAACTCTTGGAGTTAATTATTAAGATAGATGCATATACTAATTGTCAATCGTTTCTTCGTTCACATATATATTAGTTTTCACTGTTTTATCAATAAAAAATGATAAAATTACAACTATAAAATATTAAGTCGTTATCACTTGCAAACTTAGCCAATTCATTAAATCATCTTAAATTTAGTATACATATATTATACACAAAAATCATTTTTGTAGGTCTTTTTTTTCCTACTCAAAATACATCAATTAGCTTTTATATTAAAAACTAGTGTCATTTTTACCTTGAACATAGGTAATACTGCCTCCGTCCCACTAACGTAGTCTCTCTTTCTCGATTGAAACATCCCACGAAAGTAGTCTCATTTCTCTTTTTAGCCAATTTTATAAGTAAAAAGTAAAGAATATTAGAGTATATTTAATAAAGTAAGATATTGGTTTGCGTGTAAAATAGAAGGGGACTACTTTCGTGGAACGGAAGGAGCATACGATAAAAAAAATATATATCAAAAAACTGTTTGAAAAACATAAGTGGGATTAGAATCATATTTCACAGTCACTTGGAAATTATAGTAAAATTTTCAAAAATCAATAAGATTATGACTTTCATACAAGTTAATGGAGATTCATATGATATGAGGCATAAATTGCAACTACCAGCTAGTTAGAGCATCAATCATAGTAGCCATTACACCTATTGAAAAAACCATAGCCTCCAAATATACCAAAAGTACAAAGGTTTTTACTACAGCAGGGAAGCCACGAAAGTGATATTGAGTATTCATATATGGCTAATAGTAACAGAGCAGTCTGATGCGTATTACCCAGCAATATGATCACCTTCGCACAGGTGGCACAGCACCTCTACCAGGAGGAGCGCCACGACCAGCAGCCTGGGCCTGATAGATAGAAATCGAATGAATCAGGAATGTCGAGCGTATGATATGCAAGTAATGTCTCAAACACAGTACTCAGAAGTCAGAACATGTCATTTTGCAGGATAACGAGGACTTACTCTAGCTCGCATAGCAACAGCACGCCCACGTCCAACTCCAAGAGATGAACCCTTACCCTATAGGTGGAAATAAAATAGATGATTAGATATTTAGATGTGATAGGGAAAAAGGAACAAGGAACAAGCGAGGTGTGATAATAGATTGTACCTTGATCCTAGATTCCAAGCGTTTAAACATTGGAGCGTTTTTAAGCATGTCTGGAATCACCATGAACCTGGTAGTAATTAAGGATTAATGACAACCATATTGATGCTGATGAACACTTCCAAGATTGATTAATGATATATATACCTGACTTTGCTACCTCTGATGAAAACATGCTCTAGTAGTGAGACCTTCCCATCCTGGAAACATATAACCATTAACCGTTTCACTTCGCCAAGAAGAAATAACTTTCTGCCACTTAAGAATTTATATATGGTTCAACCTTTTCATCATAAAAAACAAAACTATCCTCATTCTTCTCCTTTATCATAAAGTGGTAATCCGTAATCCAAGCAAAACTATAGGGTGGTGCTTGTTTAGGTGGTGAGATATCTAATCTACCATTTTACTTTGTTGGGCTGATTAATTTTGAACTTGTTCCTAATTCTTTTGAATATCAAAATACTCAATCATATGTTTTATCAACTTAATATATCACATAAAAAAGACCCTCCAACTGTTTTCAAAAAACAATATATTTAATGCAATCATTTTTCAACTGATAATGCTACTACTGAGTACTGAAGTAACAAGGTATCATATAAGAGAAATGGAGGTTGAATTAAACTCAGAAGGCTAAGATATTTAACATCTTTGAAGGGTTTATCAAGGTGACCAAAGAGCAAACATGAACACCAAGAGAATCTCCAGTTAAAGTTGGAGTAAAGAAAAAAAGTATACTCAAACACGCGCAATACATTCAAAGATGCCTATTTTATATACTCAGGGCTTAGTAATTATATCCACACCTATTAACAGAAACACGATGAACAGACTTAACAAGACAACCAAATAACAACTGAAGAGCAAATTTCTTTTCCTGGCTTCATCAACCAAAAAGATTTTAAAAATTCAAATACTTTCTCCCAACATATCAAATTAAATGCAGAGAAAAGGGAAGGTGAAAAAAAAAGTCACCACCTCCAGTTTATATGAATCTCCCTTAGGGTTCAGCACAATGTGTGAGGCTTACAAAGCACATAAATAACACCAATCACCACAATCAATACCCGAAAACATTGTACAGAGGAAAAACAGAAAGAAAATGCACTGATCGAGTAAAAATCACAGTAATGCGAATAAATAAAAACTGACCTTGGCAGTGTAGGTGATGTTTTCGAGCTGACAATTCCAGTTATCTTCGCACTCAATCATGCTTCCTCGGTAGAGCTCGCCGCTCTTCAGCTCCACCGACACAATATGCCCCGAAGCCTCGTGCAGCAGCTTCACCGGAATTCCTAAGCTCCGACTCATTCTCCCTAATGCTTTAGTTTATAATTGCAACGAATCAGAAATTTTCCACACGCATACAGTTCAGTTGATTCAAAATCCGCCCTTCAAATGTGAATTTCTTACTCCCGAATTAGGGCAGCAGGAGTTGCAGAAACGGGGGAAAATGACTGGCGCGTATATTTTATATTTATATGGACTTCTCTTCAAATTTATCTTAATTATAGAAATGCCCCTCTAGTTTCTGTAATTCGCACTTATCTGCTTGAATTCTTCCTTTTTAGTGAATGAAAACTAATACTCTATTTAATATCTACAATGTATAATTAAAATATATTTTTAAAATAAAATTAAACATAAAAAATTACATTATACGATAACTAATTAAGTTTGCAAACAATCTAGCGCTAAAAATTAGCTGTCAAAAACTTGTTTTAATATATTAATAGAAAAAACTCCATTTTAATATATTAATAGGTTGAGAAGTATTCCCATTGAAAGGTTAATGAAAAAAAAAAAAATAGGAGTATTTGACTCGTCTAATAAAGATACTAATTCGAATCGGATGCAAATCACGTTCGAATTGTCTTTTAACATACTTATATACACCAAAAATTAATAATTACCCATAATTTTAATCAAATAAAGCTAACGAAACTAGAACTAGAGATGGCAGTGGATCTTAAATCGGTCTAAATCTGCAAATCCATATTCATTTTTAAGGATCTGGATCTTTCAAATTTTAGACTCGATTGATCTGAATCTGGAATTTTTTAAATTTTCTAATACCGAATCAGGAGTCACGTTTTAAAACTCAAATCCGTCCAATAGACCTGTTTATTTAATTGTTTATGATATATATGTATCTGTGTGTGTATATATATACTAATATCTATATTATTTTAAATATAGTTCAATCCAACTCTAAATATTTTTTACTTATTGAACTTCTCACCTTTTTAAGATGTTTATGATGTTAAAAGTAGGTGCAACATCTAAAAATTTCTTGAATATTTTACTTTTATTTTAATTGCAATCTATTTCGCCACAACTTCTCTTGACACGTCAAGGGTTTGAAAATCATTTAGAAAATTATGACTTATTTTGAATTGTTATAGTGCTATGTAAGAATTATAGTGTTATTTTGATCAATCATATTGTTGTTGATTTATATTATTATCATGATTTTATTATCAATTTTAGTATATTTTTAGAATTTGTTTTAAAAAATAAAATGCATGGATCTGAGTCTGACCCGTGGAACCGGCGGATCTCATGGGTCTGAACACGGATCTCGATTTTAAGATCCAATGAATATGGATCGGACTGGGCTCAAGTCAAAAATTTCGAATCTGAATCTGAACCAAACCAAATCCGGCCCATTATCATTCCTAGTCGGGACGAAGAAAGTAATATATTAATAATTTATATTTCGATGTTGATGTACATTTTTAGTATTTTGTATACATGTATTTAAACATAAAAATAATTATATTTTGTAAATTCAAAAGTGTATATCATTGTAAGTGTTTTACAATTTTTATGTTGTTTTATCGTGTCAATATATAATATGCCGTGTCAACACGAAATTTATTATGATCACATAAGATTCTTGTATAGGGATGATAAAATTATCCGTGGATACCCGACCCTAATAGGGCAGGTACGGATACATAATTTTAGGGTCTGGTGTGGGTATGGATTTGAAGCTTAAACCGTCTCGGATTCGGTTCGGGTACGGGTGTATAGGTATCCGCCCTGATAATATTACTCACTTGTATTTTTTTTTATAATCTCACTTAAAAGTTTAGCTAAGGTAGTAAAACTTTTTGTATTAGTTACATTTTAAAATTATGATTTTTTATGTGGTGAACTTGTAGCATACTATATATATTAAAATTTTATTACTTAACGGGTACCTCGATGGGTAGCCCTCCCCCGGAAAGTTCCACCATACATCAAATGCATTAAAGCAACGATTGTGATGAAGTTTTACTAAAAAAAATTTAAAAATTTTTACTCACAAAATGCATTTTAAGATTATTTTTATTTACAAAATTAAAAAATAAGCTTTATTTTAAATCAATCACAGCCCTTCCTTTAATGAATTTGATGTAGGATGGAATTTTCCGCCCTCCCCCGCCGGTTAATACCCGTCCTGACCCCGTTTCAATATAAACTGGTAACAGGGTGGGTATGAAGATGAAATCATGAAATAGTATGGGGGCGGGAAAGCAAAACTCACCCCGAACTCGCTCCGTTGTCATCCCTATTCGTATTTGGATTGAGCACAATTTCATAACAGATTGTGTTCGAATTTGACCTTAACATATCATACTGTTATCAAGTCATAACAATTCAAGTCACACAATTCGAGAATCCTTATATGTTTATCGTTTTAGTGGGAAGTTTTATAGCACACCCGTTCACGAGTATATCTTGGAATGATAAAAACTAAACACAATTAACCTACTAGGAAACCAAATTCGTATTTATTAATTAATCAGTTGGCAACTACATATAAAAAACCACCGATATGAACTTTATTTTACCATTTTAAATAAATAAAGCATTTGAACTTTAATTATTACCAAGTTTTAATTTCATGAAGTGTCCTATTGAAAAAAAAAAAAAAGTAGGAAACATACTATGTACTTAAAAATAACAAATGAAGATATTTGAAATGTTGGAACGAAATTACTAGGTCGATGTGCTGTCAAAATAGCTAGGCTGCTATTTTAATGCTTGACATGCGATTGGAAAAAGTTTAAATATTGCGAAAATAGGTCGATCAGTGGTAAATATTTCCTCAATCCCATTCAAAATGATCTTGTTTCATCAAAATTATAGGTGCTTTATTAATTTTTAGGACTAATTTGAGTGAGACAGAAAGAGTACTATAAATTTATTAATTACTATTTCAATTATGGCTATATATTAATTTAGAATGACTTTCGATGTACAAATGACAGAAAAGTTGTGACACATCTGTTACAAATAGTAACGAATTTAAAGAAAATAAGATACATATATAAAATAGTTAATTATAAAAAATAGTCATATAAGATAATGAAAAATAAATATTAACCATCAATATATATAATAATATATAAATTCTAGTCATTTTTAATTTTTGAGACAAAAATACTCTTTTAAATACTCCCTCACCGTATCCCTCCATTATAAGCATGAATGGTATGATTTTAATAATTCATATCAGATTTGTATGAATAATACGATATAGGTATAAAGGATATGAATCATATCTAGCTAGCAAAATTCATACTCAAAATGCTAAAAAACGAAAAATTCGTCTGTTAAAGAAATTTCACCACCATCAATACTACAATCAAAATCAAAACCACACCACTAACAACAACAAATTATCAGAATTAAAAATCAAACTACACCAACAGAAAAATTCAAACAACTAATATTTAGATATTGTGTATGAATGGTACGATTTTAGTGATTTATATCATTCATACATTAAATATATAAATAGTACTACATGCGTATAAAGAATATAAATCATACCTAACAAACGAGATTTATACTTAAAATATTAAACAACAAAAAATCTGTTACAAGAGTATTTTTAACAATTTACGATAAAAATTACTATAATTTAATAATGTTATATTAATAGCTACTATCTTATTTAATTATTTTATATTTTGCCTCCATATATAAAAAGTGAATAGATTACAATAAATTTAAATTTTACAAAACCGATAAGAGCATTCCAAAATGTTTCAATTGTTTTTTTCAATACGGTGATGTTTTGATAATTTCGTAAAAATACTCAAGCAATGAGCTACTCTCAAAATTGAGTTCTCATATTTAATTAAAAAAGGAATAAAAGAAATAAATTTTACGTATAAAAAATATGGGTGAGACCTCTATATGTAAGAGATTCACATTACTCTCCAATGCAAGTCTGATAGCTTGACTTTCAAATTTTGTAACTTTTTAATATAAGGTTCTTGCTTGGGTTCGAGCTTTCGGGCAACGAACGTCAATCCGAGCCCTCACATTTAAGATGCTCTAATTGATAACATATATTTGTATTAATTTCTTGTATATTTATATGGAAGATTTACCTGTTGATTTTTCCCTCTAAAATGAATTCCATTTATTACTTAATTAAATAAAGTTATATCTCAAATTAAATTAGAGGCGAAAATTTCAACATTTTCTAATTGACTCCAGTTTGTGCTCTTGCCAAACTTTTGCAGACTTAAAACCGCTGACTTATGGTAATAATTAATACTCAAGTAAAGATAATTTACACGTATCTATTTTGTCATTTTACAAGTCGAAGGGTTTCCAGAAATTTTATCAGTAAATTTAACACATATTTTAATTAATTAATAATTGTGATATTCTACAATTTAACTTATATTTACAAATTAATTTCCACATTCATATAATAATAGTTTTTTTTTATAATTTGATTTAATCAGTCCCAATAATGGATTCTAAATAAATTGACAGTATATTTATTTTAATTTATCACATATAATTTATTTATTGTGTGAATCTAATCATGCCATTTTAATTTATTTATGGCAGATCTTGATTATTTCATGGTCAGTAAAAATCATGCTATAATGCTTGTATTATGAAGGTTGATTTACTATTCTATTCTTCTATTAAACTTCACACGTTATAAAAATAGTAAAAGTTGTGTGGACCTTACTATCTATATCACTCTTACGTTGCTTTATACACATCTTAATATCTTAATAACTGTGCCGAAAAAAAATGTCATGCTTAGTGGAATGGAGGGAGTATTAATTAAGTCGTCCATAGTTGAAGTGTCCCAATCAATATTTAATGATTTGATGAAAATTGGGAAGACAAAAAGTTATAAACAACTTAGATTGTTATGATACGTCATTACTTAGATGGTATATAGACAGTACAGTTATGATACAACTTAAAAATAATATAAATAGTTATAATTTAATTAATAATTTATTATTTTAGATTATATTCGATATATTGTTGTTTTAAATTAACAAAGGACATGAGTTAGCATTCAACTATCTGAAATTTCAACTGATTTCATCATATTTGTAAGATTTTGCACCATTCAATGTGCAATTGCTTACAGTTAGGCAATTACCAGCTATTGAGTATTTGATTGGGCTGTTTTCAGTTTCAACTCTTTACCCTTTTCCAATTACCAATGGATTTCGTCATTTAATTTCTCAATTGATTACAATAATTTACCTCCGCCATAGTCAAATCTCTGTTCATTAATGGTGTATTCAAATTCTCCAGCCAAAAACATGGCCGCGGCTTATATGAAACAAACACACACAGTCCCAGACAACGCATTAAATATTTCATTTCTTTATGCGTTTCGGTTAATATTCCATATGGTTTCAGCTGGCAACTGAGAATTAGCTGCATGTTCAGTTGGCAATCTTTCCATCTCTACCAATTGTTCACCATCCATGTGAAGAAGGGTATTTGGCTTTCTTGAATTTAGCTCTTCATTTTCTTGTTCTAGGCTCGTGAACTTTAAAATTTAGTCTCTGAGCATGTGGCACATTTACGTCTCCGTCAACTTTTTTTGATTTATTTTTTGTATTGGTTGATTCAGTCACTGTGGAGTTTGGATGCTGTGATGTCCGCGTTTTGGTTGAGCATTTGCTATTTTGGTGCAATTCTTGTATTTTCTTTTGGTATCTGTGCTTCCATTTTGACTTTGTACGAGGTTCGTTCTTCACTTATGAATGTGGGAATGGCTAACTGAATCTTGATGTACTGCTTATTTTTCATATTGGTTTAAGTACCACACCATATGATCTTTATGGAGATTTGTTTGAGATGTTGAAATGGCGTTTCTAGGTGGGGCTGAAACTGTGACGCATCGATGATTTTCTGACCGTGTAATCCGTTTTACTATTTTGTGCTTTTAGTTTGTTTCTAGCAGTATTTGTTATAGTCATCTTTATGGTATGGTGGCATTTTTGTAGGATTGTGGTATTTGGAAGGAAAGATAGAACGTTTAATCTCTTAGTCGTCTCTAAAGAACTAGTCTGATTGAAAAAAAGGGAGTAGATATATTGGGGGTCATGTTCTCTCTCCAGATATGGAAGTGCTCATGGTCCCTAGCTGCCACCGGTGCTGCACTTTTGGCAGTGGTTTCGGTTGTTCATCTATTTTTATATCCATTGGTTCCTCCTTTGGACTATTTAAGCATTAGTCAATCCCAGAATGCGTGTATACCGATAAATGGATCCAGCGGAGGTAGTGAAAAGCATGTCAATGAAATGGAATCAAAAGAAGGGATAACCAAAGAGTCGAATGTAGATCCTCTCCCAGCGGTTAACTTAAAAGTTCAATATCCAGCTGATTCACATAATGCTGTTACTTACCGTGGTGCTCCATGGAAGGCTGAGATCGGCCGATGGTTATCTGGTTGTGACTCAAATGCAAAGGCAGTTGAAATTGTTGAGGTACTAAATTGTATGATGTTCTTTGGTGGAAAACTCTATTAGTATATGTACCCTTTTTAACCTACTCAATATACTTAAATAAAAAATTATCAGATATTAAGCTTACTTTGACATTTTGGAGCTTCATATACTTATAGTATATAACTGATACCAGAAAATTGGAGGCAAAAGATGCAAAAATGAATGTAGTGGTCAAGGCATCTGTAATCGAGATTTGGGTGTATGCCACTGCTTTCATGGATTTAGTGGTTAGTCTCTATTGACCTTATTTAAGTTGTATTCTCCAGTTTTTCTGGTTTGCTTATAGTCTCTGTTACCTTACATGTGTCATGTAACCATACGTACGATTGACTTTAAAAATGATTCTGAGATTGTGTGCTTAAATTACCTTGTGGCGACGAAATGAAGTATTTTTTGTAGGTTTATGCCTCCTCTGTTGATGTACTGTTTCTGAGTATATTATTGAACACTTCCTACATCAAAGAAAACATCACGAGGTTTTGTCAGAGGAGATATTTTGTTTACTGCAAAACTTGTTAATCTAGAAGATATTTTTGCACAGGGGAAGGATGTTCCGAGAAACTGCTCTTGAACTGCAACTATCCTGCATCGGAAGATCTGCCATATGGGCGCTGGGTCGTGTCTATTTGTCCTGCTTATTGCGATACATCTAGAGCCATGTGCTTTTGTGGAGAAGGTACCAAGTACCCAAATCGGCCGGCAGTTGAATCATGTGGATTTAAAATAAAGTAAGCATGTGCTCTTTATATAAAAGAGGTATTAAGCTCACTACCATATCATTTGAAGTGATAAGTTATTATACTAAGCTGCTTTGAAAACATTTCAGCGAGCCTTCAGAACCAGGCGGTCCACGTTTGACTGATTGGGGTGTAGCTGATAGGGATATTTTCACTACAAACAGTAGCATTCGAGGATGGTGTAATGTCGATCCTGCTGAAGGCTATGCTGGACATGTGAGCATCAAAGATGAATGTGATTGCAAGTATGATGGCCTTTGGGGTCGATTCTGTGAAACGCCTGTCCAAGGTGTTTGTATTAACCAATGTTCTGGACATGGATATTGTCATGGTGGTTATTGTCAGGTACAATGAACTGTTTAATTTCTAAAACATCTTCATTTAAATTTTGTAGCCTCATTAAGCTAGCTTCGAAATATATTTAACCGAAGAAACCCAATCTTGCCTTCAGAAGTCAGAGAGTGAACATACCATTTGAACAATTCTGATTTGTATATCATTCCTCATATCCGCAGTGCGATATTGGTTGGTATGGAGTTGATTGTAGCATTCCTTCTGTTTTATCATCAATTGGGGAGTGGCCTGTATGGCTTCGACCTAGTCATATTGACATTCCAGATAGTGCACAACTCACAGGAACTCTTCCCAATCTCAGTGCTGTAGTTCAGAAGAAAAGACCTCTTATATATGTTTACGATTTGCCTCCTGACTTCAATAGTCTTCTCCTAGAGGTATGTTGTCACCAAACCGTAATGTTTTTTCGTGTTAAAAGCAATCGTGTTTTCATTGTTTTCTTCACACTACAGGGACGACATTTCAAGTTGGAGTGTGTAAACAGAATGTATGATGACAGAAACGCTACAATATGGACTCCTCAACTATATGGTGCACAGGTATTAAGAGCCATATAAGAACAGTTGACCATTTATGCTACTAAGGCGTAAAATAACTTCATGCTTCCTTTTTTGCAGATGGCAATTTATGAAAGTATGCTGGCAAGTCCTCACAGAACCCTAAATGGCGACGAGGCAGATTTCTTCTTTGTTCCAGTGCTTGATTCATGCATTATTACTAGAGCTGATGATTCTCCTCACTTTAGCATGAAGGTAAACATGCTATCTTTATTCATTGCATGCCAGTGTTTTATGCATCATATAGTTAACCTTTTTCGTTTCTTTTATTTTTTCTAGAAATAATAGAGGTGTTTTTATATCTAGAATATGAAAAGATTTAATGCGTTTTAAGTTGAACATATCAGCATCATCTCTGATGATTTTTGTTGACATTCAGGATCACCAAGGATTGCGGAGCTCCTTGACACTCGAGTTCTATAAGAATGCGTACGAACACATTATGCTGCAATATCCATACTGGAATAGGACAGCAGGAAAAGATCACATATGGGTATGTGATGGCAGCTAACATAAAGCTATGGATAAGTGAAATTTTAAGAACTTGAGTCATCTTAACTGTGATACTACAAAATCCTTTAGTATAAAAAATAATGACATATTTCCACATCTCTGAAGGCAGTTCTTTTCATGGGATGAAGGTGCTTGCTATGCTCCGATGGAGATAGGGAATAGTATGATGCTAGTCCACTGGGGCAACACAAATTCGAAGCATAATGGCTCGACAACTGCATATCCGGCTGATAACTGGAATACTATTTCCGTTGAGAGAAGAGGAAATCACTCGTGCTTTGATCCTGAGAAAGATCTCGTACTTCCTGCATGGAAACATCCTGATGAGGATTCTCTAACAGCCAAATATTGGGCTAGGTTCATATGTTTTTCAGTTAATTACATTCCTGATGATCGACGTGTCATTTGTTCTTTAACCTGTGGTTTAATTTGACAAACAAACTTCAAATTCGTGCAGGCCTCATGAAGAAAGAAAGATACTATTCTATTTCAATGGCAATCTGGGACCCGCTTATGAGAATGGAAGGCCTGAAGCTACGTAAGTTTATTAAGACCTTAGGATAAGAGTTTTATTCTCTATAGATTTTACAAACACATCAAGATAAAAAATGTTGAAAGGTTCTTAGATTTATTTGTGACCTATGAGTTGCCGTATGAAATGAAAATCCCATGTACGGTTCTGTAATAGCTATGAAAGCAGTAATATTATTGTCGACTGTGATTGAATAAGCCGGTGATGCATGTTACAGGTATAGCATGGGCATAAGGCAGAAGGTGGCGGAGGAGTTTGGATCGAGCCCCGATAAGAAAGGAAAGCTTGGGAAGCAGCACGCGGAAGATGTGGTCGTCACATCCCAACGTGCTGAGAATTATCATCTAGAATTAGCAAGCTCCATTTTTTGTGGAGTTATGCCTGGAGATGGGTGGAGTGGTAGAATGGAAGATAGTATACTTCAAGGGTGCATCCCCGTTGTTATTCAGGTATGAGATCATGTAGTTTCTAGGCAACCAATAAAGTATTCATAGCTTGTTTCTCGTCCTTATTGCCTAAATCTTGTTTCTTCTCTTTGTTAAGGATGGAATCTACCTACCATATGAGAATGTTCTCAACTACGACAGCTTTGCTGTTCGAATACGAGAGGATGAGATCCCAAATTTGATAAACATTCTACGGGTACGTGGTTAATGCTTTGAAGCGTTTGCTTTTGATAATAGCTTATATAACTATTAAAAATCTTGAGTGAGTACTAACAGCAATTTTACTGCTATCAGGGCATAAATGAGGCTGAAGTAGAATCGAAATTGGCAAATGTGAGGAAGATCTGGCAAAGATTCTTGTATCGCGATGCTGTCCTTCTAGAAGCTGATCGGCAGAACGCCACAATTGGTCTAACTGAAAACTGGGCTTCAAAATTCCGGGAAATCGAAGGAGACGACGCCTTTTCCACACTAGTGCAGGTAAATCTTTATCCTATAGCAACTGAAATAGGCTGTATCTTGCTTTGAGCTAAATATCTGAGAATTTTCACCAGATCTTGCATTATAAACTACATAATGATCATTGGAGACGAGGCTCTGCTCATCCTGTGAAAGAATTCGGTGTACCATACGAGTGCTTGATGACTCCATAGTGATGCCTCTGCAAGAATGGTGTTGAAGGCATGAATGAGCCAAGTGTTACTTTTCAATCATGTGAGGAAGAAATGTAGATGAATAGAATATACTTTTTTGTCCGTAGAGAAAGAAGTGATTTTTGGTTTCACTTTTGTTGTTTCTTCCATGTTGCATACTAATATAGGAGATAGTAGATGTTCTCTTTTCAGAAACCACAGCAAATACATTTGGTCGTGGAAAATCGTTAGGTATGAATATGTTAGATACACGTGAAATAGTATATCTGCTCTTAAAAACATGTGTTTTTTTTTTTTTTTACAGAGGCACAAAAAACTACTTCATTTTTAAATAATTCTCAAAAAAATAATTGATTGTAAAACCTAAAAAAAACTAGGGTAAATTATACTTTATGGCCCAAACTTTGGGAATGCATTTAGTTTGTGGCCTGAACTTTAGATGATGTTTAAAATGACCTCTACTTTTGGACAGTATTTAGTTTCCGACCTAAATTTTATATAATGCTTAAATTTACATGAAATTTGAATTGTGATATATAAATTCTAGCATGTGACCTAATATTCATTAATGATCTAATATAGCAAATAAATTTAATTTTCAATGATAAATTTTAATAATATTGTTTAATTTTTGTAGCAAATAAATTTAATTTATTAAACAAATAGGCTAAATTTTATACAAATTATTGCATATGATATACTAGCAATTACAATTATAATTAGTACTTTTAAGCAAACTAGCATACGTGTCTCGTGCAATGCATTTGAAATAAAATAATTATAACTTATTTGATTTATATAAAATAATTCTTTTTATCATGTTCCATGTAATTATATTTATTTATTTAAGTTTTTTGTTATTGTATTTCATGTGCATTCGAAACGTTGAAATATTTTTATCTTTACGTTATTTAGTATTTGGCTTAATGAATTCTTTAAATGTATTACAGATGTCTTGTTGTGATTAGAACTGTCAAAATTTTCAGATCGGACTTTCTACGGTTTTGAAACTCGTCCAAACTTATCTAAAAAAAATTAAACCTATATAAATACAAGACTTAATTCGGCCCTTTATGGGCCGTTGGGCATATTATTTTTACTCGTCCATGTAATAATTTTTTTTTTAATTTAATATATTTAATGAATTTAATAATTTTTTGTACATTAAATATTTTTAATCATATCAAATATTGGAAAAATAATATTTTAATTTTAATTATTTAATGTTATATTTTAATATTTTTAATTATAAAAAACTCAAAATTTTCAAAGATTTTTAATATTCTATTTACAAAATAACCATTGAAAATGAATTTTAATTAATGTTTATGTTGTGCATGTATATAGATGAGTTGACTATTTTAATCCCGGTATTCGATTGTCTCGTAAAATTTTTAGATGGATTTTTCTCATATATGAATTTAGTGCATATATATATATATTTTTTTTACATTTAAAGTGTTATAACTTGTTAAAATATAAATTTTGTAAATCTATAAATTAGTGAAATAATAAATATAATTTTATAAATGGAATTAAAAAAATTATTTATTGTTAATATGTAGAAAATAAATTAAAAAAACATAACTATAAATAAAGTTTGGAACAAAAACTGAACAACACCCAAATGTAAAGATCATTTTAAGTATTTTGTAAAGTCGAGGCTACAAATTGATCACATTCCCAAAGTTTGGACCATAAAGTATAATTTACCCAAAAAAACTAATTAAATGTATGCAGATTAATTATTTCTAATGATTTGACTGAAATTTTGCAGCCATATCAAACTCATATGCAGATTAAATGGGATTTCCAGCACTTGTGTGCACTACGTAAAAGAAAAGAAAAGAAAAGTATTATCTACTTATCAATGTTAATTATCTACTTTTCACTGACGACGACGCGAAAATTCCAATAACGCTGTCATGGTGGGTGTAACAATGGTTGCTTCAGCAAGAGCAAACATAGCCGATATTGTGGCAGCCTGTAATATACAAATCCGTGAAACTTGAAAGAAATGAAATTGATCTCTCTCTATATATATGTGTGTGATGAAGCTAGCTTTATTGGATCTAATCTATCTATATTATAAAGCAAAATCTTCCTTCATTAATTTTCCCTCCAAAACTTCACTTCATCAAATATATTTTAATTAATTATCACATCTCAAATGCTTTATAACTTAATTAATAAAATAATATTATATGAGGTAGACTTTTCAATTTCCAAAGCAAAAAACTTTTAGCTTCCAAATTTCCATCAAACCACTTTTATGCGTATTTTTTTTTAATTCCCGCTTTTCAAATGCTTTATAAGTTCAAGAATTATTATTATTTATTTAGAAATTGATTTAAAAATTTACTCCTAATATAAAATTTTAAGACCTTTCATATTCCAGAATACAAAGAGACATTTCATTATAATTATGCAAAGAAACAAACAACATACACACTTCTGCAAATTTAGAAACAAGATTAGAGAGAGCTCCTAAGGTAATTTCCATTGTAAAAAAAATTAAACTACTATGTTTATTGCCTATGTATTTTTCTGCAAATGCAAATAGATTTAGTTTGTGCAAGAATTTTTAGTGTTACTATCATATGTATTTCATGTTATTTAATGTTACTATCATATTAAGCATGTATATATATATATATATTTCATGTGTGTATTATAATATATATAGATTTTTGTATGATAGGGCCATCCTAATTTTTTCTCAAAACAAATTTATTAGGTACTGCTCCAAGAGGTATCAAAATTTGACTTGCAGGCTAGATTCTAGATTGGAATAAAATATTTTATCTTGATTAGGGAAAGATGAAGTTTGCTATTCTTACTTTCAATTATTTACTATGGCATTTAGGTGTATAATATTGCAAGAAAGATTATACTAAATTTTATATCAAGATTGGCTTTGGGAGTTGAGAAAGTAAAATATTTGTGAGTGTGACAATAACAATTAGGGCAGAGATGAGGAGAAGCTTTTTGTGTTTATTTTCTTTCATTTTATATTGATTTTTTTAATGCAGCAAAATTAGAATGTGATAAAATTATTTAGAATCATATAATAAATAGATTGTGATGTATGCGTGAAATTTAATTATTTCATTAAAGGATAATTTTAAATATAGTCATCAAATCTCTCTTTATATCTTCTATTAAATATATGTACTGTTATGCCTTCCTCATAGCCTCTTTATTATTTATGTGAAAGCAAAAATTGCAAAGTTTTGTTTTTAAATTAGTTTGTTGTCCATCAAAATTCGACGGAATTAATATGTTATAAAATTTATAATTTAATAATCTTTGACTATAAAATATTGTACTTATTGAAAGATAATGTGTTGGGTTTATTTTGTTACTACAGATACTCCTATTATTTCACCTCCGCAAAAAATGTCACGTTTAAATTTGTTGACTTGTCACACAAGACAATTTTGTGATTCATTTCTCCAAAATGAATTTGGGGGACCTTCTACAATACCTTCTAATGATATAGCAAATGGTAATTCTTATTTTTCATTTTCTATTGTAAATATTGGTATTATGATGCATAAGTATAAATTTTTTTTATCCATTTGTATTATATAGTAGTTAATAAAAAAAAAAAGTACATAATATTCTTATATATATTTTATTTTTGTCAGATCATCAGGATTTTGAAGATAATGCTTCACGTACTACAAATGGTAAATGCATATCACTCATTACAAGATAAATATATATTTTATATAATGTATATTATTTTTTAGTATATAATATACATATGAGCATTTAAATTTCATTATATTTTTTTATCCATTGCTCAAACTAATTGTATATTATTGTAGAATATTGGGATATCGGTGATCCAATATATTCATGTGAATTTTGCAAAACGTTCTTTTGGTATGAAGAGCGATTAAATAAGAGCTACAATGTCAAAAATCCAAAGTACTCCCTTTGTTGCTTGAGTAGCAAAATCGAGCTTCGACAAATGAATAGACCTCTAAAATTATTGAAGAACTTAATATGTACGAGAAAATATAATTATTTTAAACATTGAAAATAAAATATTTTATTTAAAATATATTTCTATACATATATCATAAGATATAACCTAATATAAATTATTAATGTGATAATTATATATATATATATCAAAAATATTTCGTATATTATAAAAAAAATATTTTTTGATTTATTATTTAAAGTTAGTAAATATTAATTATTATAAAAAAATTAAATAACATAAAAGATACGAAAAATGCTACCCGTGCATAGCACGGGAGCATCACTAGTTAAGTTTATAGCAGCAGAATCTAACATTTACCTCACGGACAGCAGAGCAAGTCGAAAGCTTCTCTCGTCAATGTATTGGAGGACTGACTCCAACAACGACACTCCCTCTTGAACCTTACACGAACCTGCACATAAACATATATATTAGCAAAATTAGCTTTGCAAGATCCACAGTGATGATGCATGATCATGCCATACAATTAAATCCATACCTGACAAGGCAAACTTGATATACTCGGATCGCTACTCAGTGGCCAAGCTTCTGGATCCAAAAGCATACCTCCAGAGCTTGTTGCCTGCAAAATTTATCAGACACTTCTTTCAGCTGGAATGCCAAACTATTTATCACGATCAAGGTAAACAGAAATGCTGAAATGATAAATAGATTAATTAAATTATCTTCAAAGAATGGGGATCAAACAGTTCATACATCGAAAATTGAGAAGAACACAAGGAAAAAAGGAAATTCACTTGTATCTACTTCGAAAATTCCTTGTAGCTGATGAGTTTGATTGTCATAGAGAAAGAGAGTTAAGCCAGGCCTTATTGCCTCAATAGCGCTTCGGAACAGAAAAGACCATCCTATAATGAGATGGCACAACTCTTTTAGAAACTCCTAAATTCAGATAATTATTTCAATTTCAAGTTAAATTCAAAACAACAGAAATCCAATTTAGCAATACAAACCCTAGTCTCTAGCCAGATTAATTCCAGGTAAGCGAAGTATATAGAGTAACAGAAAAGAGGGGATTTGAAAACGTAAAGGCAGAACAGAGTAACTCATCATCATCTTTAATCATCGTTGTCATCATCTTCAGTTGGATTTACACAAAACTAATGTAGAATCGAAGAATTACATATCACCGACGCACAAGATTCAGTAATTTCGTCGTTCGGAATTTCCCAAGCAACCTCAGCGTGAAACCATTTTATACGTTACGACTTACGAGTTTAATGTTTCATGAAATTGGCAATTAAACCACGCAATGCGTGATCGAATTCCAGTGAATAACGAAAAGAAGATAAAGAAGAAGATAAATTTTAATTTTCTTAAAATTTAAAAACTTTCCTCAAAACCACCAACCACTCCCTTAGTTTTTTGTCGAACTTTTAATTTAGTCAATAAATATACAAATTTAAAATGGTTTTTTATTTTTAACATGATTTTTCAATTGAGTCGGTAAATACACAAACTTACGATTTTTTTATTATTTTCACCACAACGACCTTATTTAATCAAGTTTAAATTGACGTACCATATAAAACCTTATTTTTATATACATGTTAATATAAGATAAAAACAAAAGTGTTATATTCTGAATAAGCTTAAACTTGATTAGAAGATCGTCATGATAAAAAATAAAAATATAATTATAAATTTATGTAATTATTAGTTAAATTGAAAAGTTATGAAGAAAATAAAAAAAAATCATAAATTTATATATTTACTGACTAAATTAAAAAGTAATGAAAAAATAATCAAAATTTGATAAAAGTTATTGAATTTTGAGCGATTTGAATGACTGCTCGCCGTTACTACGGTGGCAATTGCTTTGTTTCTTAATTAAACGATAAATTCACTGTTTTTAAAATTCAACATGAATTTTTAATTAAATTTTAAAATATATAATTCCTCCGTCCACCAATGTTTGTTACATTTTAAACTTTCCATTTATATCATACACATTTCAATTAAATAATAATAACAAGTGGGACGCAAACTCCACTAACTACACTCTTTCATCTAAAGTCAAAGCACTACATTAAAATACGTGCCGGGTCAAAACGTAACAAACAATCGTGGACGGAGGGAGTACATTCTATTGGTGATTTGTTTTTTGATACAAATTAAATTTTTTTCCTAATATCATACAATTTATATTATATTAAGAATTTTGTTAGTAATTTTATTACTATTCTTTAAATTTGATTTTAATGTGTACAAAGTCTATGCATTTAAAAAATAATGAACTAGTTAAATTTAAAAAACAACGTGTTCATTGATTTAAAAATGATTTATTATTTAATTTGACCGATTATGTTGAAAAGTTATTCTCATATTCTAAGTATATTTTCAATTAATTGTTTCATTTGAACGATAGTTATAATGCTTGTGATTTGAGTTTTATATTTGTTGATATCAGAACATGAATGAATTGACTAAGCTTAATGTTTATGGTTTGACAAACACTCCTTTGCCGGCTATCGTACGGCAAATTGCATTAATCCATATATATTAATCTCAATCAGAGTTGATTAGTATTTTTTAGTTAGATTTAATTATGCAATAAAAAATTATATTTGGTATTAATAATTAATTAATTAAAAGCGAAAAGAAAATGTGGCGGTGGCGGTAAAGGAGCACCTGAAAGAAACGGCGGAGATGAGCGGGGAACTGGGAATGGCAATGGTGATGCTGCAAGGTAGATTCTCTACTCTACTCTACTCTACTCTACTCCGATCAAGATCATCCATACTCCACCATCAAATCCACAAAATCGATCTTATCTGTATAGAAACAAAATATTTAATACCTATCTCCTCTTATATCGGAACCCATGGCGAGTTTATGATCGGAAACCGCAAGCAGGAAGCACTGCACGGTATTCCCAGTGGGCCCCATCTCCGAAGAAATAAAGAGAAAAAGAAACGACAAACTTGGAATTCAAGTTCAACCCATTCTGGTCGTTAGTCTTTTTCTTCTAGTCATTCTTCCAGCCTCCACCCACTGGTCTTTCTCTCTCAGAGTCAAGTCCATCTCTCTCTCTGTAATAATATAAATGTATGTATGCAAAGCGACTGTCTTCAGCTCGACCCACCGAGAAATGAGCAAAAAACTGAAGGTAATTAATCAGCAAGGAAAAGGGAGAAAAAGAAGAGTCAAATTTTGGGAGAAGAATACTTGGAGGAAGATTAATAGGCATCCACTTAATTGACCCCAAAACTCCCAAGTCCTATTGGGATGAAAAATCCAACCTTTCGCACTTCCCAGGTAAAAAGATTTAGTTTTCTGCATCTTTACCGGAATTCTACTTTTTATTCTGCGTTAATAATATCTCTGTCACTTGATTATTGCTTTCTCAGATGGTTTTGCTACTATATAGTGAACAGTTTCTCAGAAAGGCCTGGTTTTACCTTTTTCTTGAAGTGGAGTTTTGTAGCTTAGGTGTTTCTTGATTGGGTAAAACCCTTTGTATTTTTATCATTTCAAATTTTTCAGTGGTTCTGTTTTTCTTTTTGCTTGTTGAGGTGGATGGGTTGGTTCACGTTACATGATCACATTCATTCCATAAAAGGGAAGCTTCTATTTGTTCGTGTAGGTCGTTATTCATACTTTCATGCCTTGTATCTTTCTTATGCTGGGATTTTGGCTTCCTATTTAGTAGGGTTTCTCTGTTTTTAGCATTTTAAAACTTGTATACTGTTACTTTGATTTTATCTGATGTAGTTCTCAGTACTTTACATGTGCTTCTTTTTATGCATAATTGAATGTTTAGTGTTTCATCCACGTTATGTAACTTGCCACTTGATGTTTCAGGAAGCATAAGTCTTGTTATGTGCCAGCAATCTTGAGTAAGGTTATGTTCTTCGATCTATCTACGTCCTAGTCGATGAGTATGTTGTCGGAATTTAAGGCAGCCACTGCTCTCATTAGTATACTTTCTTGGTTGCTCTTCATCAGCAATGCTACTCCATACGATATCGAATGCCTCAAAGCAATAAAAAGCTCGTTGAAAGACCCGAACAACTACCTTGCTTCTTGGATTTTTGATAACAGCACCCAGAGAATCTGCAAGTTCACTGGGATTGAGTGTTGGCATGAGGATGAAAACAAGGTCTTAAATATCCGGCTTTCTGACATGGGACTTGAGGGTGAGTTCCCACTAGGTATTGCTGCTTGCACGTCAATGACAGGCCTCGATCTTTCTAGCAACAACCTCCATGGGAATATTCCAAGCAACATATCTAAGATTATTGGCTACATAACTAATCTTGATCTATCCTCTAACCAGTTTTCCGGAGAAATTCCCGTGGATCTTGCACACTGCAGCTATCTGAATTTTCTTAAGCTTGACAGAAACCAGTTGACAGGCCAGATTCCTCCACAGATCGGCCAACTCTACTGGATTAAGAAATTTAGTGTGTCGACAAATCAACTAACAGGCCCGGTACCTAACTTTATAAATTCGATTACTGCTGAGAGCTATGCCGGGAATGCAGGACTATGCGGTAAGCCTTTGTCTCCTTGTCGTGGTGCTTCTGTGAAATCTCATGCTTCTGCAATTGTTGGAGGGGCAATTGGTGGGGTGACTATAGTGGCACTAGGTCTGGCTATTGGAATGTTCTTATATATGCGTAAACTGTCGACAAGGAAGAAGGAAGACGATCCTCTTGGAAACAAATGGGCAAAGAGTATCAAGGGCGCCAAACACATCAAGGCAAGTATAAATAGATACTTTTTAGTACATTTCAACTTATTTGGGATAACTGTCATGAAATACTCGAACTTGCAGCCATTTTTTGTATCGCAGTCGACTTCTAAATTTGGGTATGAAATGTTGATTATAATGAAAAGATTCCCAAGTGGATGTATGTATGTTGTTTGTGGAGATATTTTGTTGCAAGTTTCTTTGATTTTTCTTCTTTGACAGACCATGTTAATGTGTTAAAATTCTTTATATTTTCAGCTATCGATGTTTGAGAAATCAGTTTCCAAAATGAGTTTGAAAGATCTCATGAAAGCGACTAACGACTTCAGCAAAGAGAACATTATTGGGTCGGGGCGAACAGGGACTCTGTACAAGGCTGTTCTTGAAGATGGGACCTCTCTTATGGTGAAGAGATTGCAGGATACACAGCACTCGGAGAAAGAATTCACGTCAGAGATGGCTACATTAGGAAACATCAAACACCGTAACTTGGTTCCATTGCTTGGATTCTGCCTAACGAAGAAGGAACGCCTCTTAGTATATAAGCACGTGCCGATGGGTTCCCTCCATGACAACCTACACCGCACGGTTGAGGATGCAAAAGTTATGGATTGGCCTCTTCGTCTTAGGATCGGGATCAAGGCAGCAAAGGGGCTTGCGTATCTCCACCACACATGCAACCCACGCATTATCCACCGCAACATAAGCTCATTTTGCATCTTGCTCGACTCGGACTACGAGCCGAGGATATCTGATTTCGGTCTTGCGAGGCTCATGAACCCTATTGACACTCACTTGAGCACATTCGTGAACGGCGAATTCGGAGACCTGGGCTACGTTGCTCCTGAATACGCGAGAACTCTTATGGCCACCCCAAAGGGCGACGTGTACAGTTTCGGAGTCGTGCTCCTCGAGTTGGTCACGGGGGAGAAAGCGACATACGTGGCGAAAGCACCGGAGAGCTTTCGGGGCAACCTAGTCGACTGGATCTCAGATCTCTCCACGTTGTCTATGCTGCACGACGCCATTGATGAATCCTTGGCTGGTAAAGGCTATGACAGTGAACTATACCAGTTCCTTAAAGTTGCTTGTAACTGTGTGCTTACAGCTAATCCCAAAGAAAGGCCTACCATGTTTGAAGTGTACCAGCTCCTTCGAGTCGTGGGGCAACGCTATGATTTCACAACGGAAGACCACATCTTAATCCCCACAGATGCGGGGGATACTGAGCTAGTCGAGCTCATTGTTGCTCGAGACGATGTAAAGAGGATGATCTACTGAAAGAAAAGGTACGGAGATGTTGGTAGATTGCTTGGACAGATTAATAATTCACAGTTGTGGTGTTATATGCTGTTGGTATGTAACTGTTCTTTTGTTTCTTATTGTTATGCAACTAATTGAGAGCCTAGTCAGTTAAATTTAGTAGGTGAATGGAATTGTGTATATAAAGCAAAGGAAACTGCCAGAAAAGGCAGGGAAAGAGTTCAGTCCCATACATATGTTTATCTTGTGTTCTTTAGGGGCTTCTTTACTCTCTATGTTGCACAAAATGAAGCAGCTGTTGCACATGGCTAAACTAGTCTAGCTAGGGAAATATTCCTACTATTCATACCTGTCATTACAAAAAAAAAAAGTCCCAACCCCCTTAATCAGAAGTTCCAGATAGATGGATGAAACATCAAGTCTTCATTACTATGATCATGTGCATGGAAGGTGGTGGTATCTCCTCCTAGATGAATATCTGCTTCTGCTATTTCACTCAGTGTATCCCAGTTAAAATCATTGGCTGCACAGCTTCCAAATCCATCCTCTTCATCATCTTTGAATGATAGTGATTCTATCTCTGCCAAATTCTTCGATGCATCGCTCTCGCATGGCTGATTGTCGTCGCTCTTCAGCACCCCTAGCTGCTGGAGGAACTCATTGAGATCAATCTGGGGCTTCACTTCAGAAGTAACCACTTTACTTTGAGAACAAAACTCAGTATCCTTCTCCATTGCCAAAGGAATCTCTAGTAAGGGCTGCTTGTTTAAATTTTGCACGTCATTTTTGGGATCAGTCGACGATGAACTTGATGAGTGATCATGACCAAGAACCCCACTCTTCTTGAGTTCTTGCAGCCTTTGATGAATGACATGGACGCTTGGCTGCGCATTCAAATTGAGCAACCCTGTGCTGGGCAACTTGGAGTGCGAATTGCTTGAAGGGAACCATTTGAACTTGTGAGACTTGCTCAACGGATTGAAGCTCGACCTCAAGTGAGGCAGATTGAGGTACGCCTCGGGCCCGTATAACCTTCTTGCAGCCTCATCGTAAGCCATAGCAGCCTCTTCTGCTGTAGAGAAGGAGCCCAACCAGAGCCTGGTCCTCTTCTTGGGCTCTCGTATTTCGGCCACCCACTTCCCCCATGTCCTCTGTCGAACGCCACGATACTCGCAGGTGGCATTCTGGGGGCCTCCTTTGCCCCTCGCGGGGCCCTTCTTCCACGGCTTGAGTGGAGATTTCCTGCAGTTCTCCATGAGAATGTACTAGTTAGTTAAGAGTGTGAGAGTGAGGATAGTAGAGTTAGAAGTGGCGCGGGGGTATGTATATATGTATGATAGTGAGGTTGCTGCTGTCTGTGTTTTGGTGTAAATGTCTTCACGTTTGAAGAAAGAATTTGAAGCTCCATGTGACCGTTTAAGCTAGCTCCCTTGTGTTGGTTATTGCTAATGTCATGTGTCACTCTAGATCGACCTATATTACAAGCTGTCACATGCATGTTTCTCTATATATTTTCACTACCCTATTTATAATATTTTTCAAAAATTATTACGAGAGCTCGTCTCAACTCGACTCGACCCAAGAGCCTATATGATGCATTTAGCTAGGTAGGCTTCATCGATGCCATTATACATAAAACTATGTATATGTGTATATGTATATAGTAGTTTGGGTAGCTAGGTCGCTCGTGAAGGGTCATACAAGTGGGATAAGTAGTGCATTGAATGAATATATATATATGAAGTCAAATCCAAGAAAAGGTTTGTTGGAGTATTGAAGTAGCTAGGAAATGTAATAACGTAGTTCACATTTTGGAATTTGGAGAAGCCATGCAAACACGTGACATGCATGATTTTCTTGCTCACTTGAGTTAGGATGTCGACCATTAGTCTTATGACCGATCCACTGAAAGAATCCAAGGTTTTTCCTTCTATTCACCTGCATAACATATTAATTAGTTACCTTCACTTCTTTTTACCTATTAATATATGTCTACATGTGATGTACGTATATATATATATATATATATATAAGAAAGAAAGAAAGAATGTGAAATGTAAGGAGAGGAAGAGATGGAAAGCACCTCTCTCTGGCTCTGGCTCTGGAATCTGGATGGAGGCTTTATTATTAATTTCACATGCATGCATGCTTATAAGAGAATGAAATGAATGAATGTTCACGGCTAGCCTCACTCTACTTCCTTCCTCTCCTCACTTCAATTCTATCCCATGCATTCCATTCTCTCTCTTTCATTTTTTGTCTCCCTTTCCTAAGCTTCTATCAACAATGATTATAAACTAAAATACATTCATTGCAATTAGTTTTGGACGATTATACAGAAATGGGAAATTATATTTGCCATGCATAATATGTTGATTTAATCTGGATTATTAATTAAGTAATGGTGACAGACTCAATTACTGCATGCATGCATGCAGCAAGAATATATTGGTTGTCTTCCTCTTCGATCTCACTTGATAAACACGTATAGGTATAGATATCGATATCCCTGTGTTTTTAATTGCAAGCTTAGTTAATTTGCGTCAAATTTTCATTTTCTTGTCGATCAGATTTTTTTTTTTTTTACTTATTGTCGTCTGCTTTGTGATGAATTTGCAATATAATGCATCCGATGCATGGCCCAAGGAATTAGAAAAATTAAAAAACCATCTTTTCTCGATTATAAAAGTGAGATTGGAACTGGAGAATTATTTTAGGTTGCTTATAAACACAAAATCTTTATTTAATCTCTTGAAAGTAAAAATAACTTATATTAATCATACTCTAATGAAATATAAATGGGATATTAGAATACGATCGACGACTTGGATTAAAGTGATCGATATTATCAAAATCAGATCATGCCTTATCACCATATTCCATATGCGAATATAATAAATAATCTCATGCATTTACTCTCTCCATTCTGTAAGTGACCTATTTCGTATTTTATACATACCAAGGAGAATAAATAATTTACATTTATATTCTTATTAATTGATTTATTTTTTGAAATATTTTGTTGGTATATTTAAATGATAAAGGATAAAGTGGAAATAAAGTGATTATTTTATTCTAATTTTTTTTGAATATGACACTTGATAGAAAACAAATCTATTAAAGACCTTCATAAATTTCCCCAAGGAATAATGTAGCTTTTGTTTAACATTTAATTATTTATCCAAATCTCATATCCTCAACTTCCTTGAAACCCAAATCTCAATAAATTAATCTTAGTTGAGCTTCCAATGCTCTCTTGATAATCCCACTTACATAAACATATACATTAAACACCACAACCATAGGCATATATATATAGTATTCTATTAATCATGTAGTACTATTCTATTGGCAAACTTAATTAAGGAATATGGTGTCAAGAATAGAACCTAATTCTTATAATACCAACTCATCAAGGAATAAACAACACCTCACCTCCTTCCCATCTCACATTCTTTTATTTTATCTCATCTTCAATTTATTATACTATTAACTCACTACAGATTCTTAAAAGAGAGAGGCATGAAATCACTTAATAATAGTGGGAAATCAGAAGAATAATTCCATGATGGGATTGGGATGGGTCAATTATTTAAATTTTTTTCTTCTTTACTCATAAAGGAGAGTACATACACATACTAATTGCTATGGTGCTTCTCTTTTCACCACTTGCACTTTCCAACCCTTTGATTTTCCCCTCATACATCATCAAGAAATTAAATTTACTTATTTCCTCAAATATATAAATGAGTGCAGCAACAGCATATGATCATTCCAACTTTGACAAATAACAAAAAGGGGATGAGCAATATAGTCAAACATAAGATCAGGCTGTAATAAATATCATCAATAATGGACTGAAAATCCCATGTAATATAAAGTTGAATGCATCAAATGATAGTCAAGATTCATGCCATGCATCATCATCATCTCATCCCTTCTAGATCAAGTCTCATTATTCCTCCCAAAAAAGAAAGCAAAAGAAAATACATTTTCTATCAATCTAATCCACATCCACATCAACCATGGACTCTCAAATCCAACTTTTTAGCATGGAATCCACTTATGTAAGGTTCCATGCCTTGTTGATAATCCACTACTCCAGAAATAAATAGGCATAATAAACATATATAAAGCAACACTAAAGCACACAAGGTGTAAAAGGCATTTCAAGAAAGTAATAGATATTCTAAGCAAATCAAGAATTTAGCATAAAGAAGGAAATTCCACAGAACAAAAGGCATAATAACGAAAACGAAAACGAAAACGAGGAAATGAATCACCCGTTATCTTGATGTTACATCAGTGATCAGATAAGAGTTCTCTCATGCCTTCCTTTCCCTTTATCCTGAAATGAACTTATTCCAAGTCACAACAGCAAAGAAAGACTACTTTTTTACAAGTACATCAACTATGGCAATATCACGACCACATCTCAAATCTTCAAGGCCTAGGGGAACGTCTCTATGAAGACGAAACTTGTTACCTTGAGCTGATTAACTAGATAAGAGCCTAAAAAACTAGAAAATTCTTATATTTCAGTAAGTAGTAACTGAGAGAATAGTTCTGTTTTCTCTACCCAGGGGGTTTCATTAATCGCCCCGGTAACTAGTCATTCTTTGCAACATCTATTTTAAAGAATTAATATAAATACAACAAAAAAGCACTAATTTTATCCTTATGGCATAGTCATTTCATGGCACTATGATGCCTTCTTTTGCTAATGCTTAGCAACCAATAAAACCCGAAACATAAAGCTTGAAACTTTGCCAAAAATCTCATCAACTGCACCTAAAAGGTTAAGTAGAAAGATTCTGATTTTTTACTGTGCCATGAGCTGATCAAGCTGCATTTGCTCAATCCATGCACCTAAAACAGATGGGTCAACTTGTTCAATCTTGTTATTCAAATTTGCACCTTCACCAGAGGATGATGTGGCAGTAGTACCTGTAGCGCCAGAAACACGAGGTGCCGATTTTTCCTTCATATCCTGTGGAGATTCTTTGACGAGCGAGTGAACCCAAGATAAATCGGGCTCCTCACCATTGTTGAGAATATCAAAAGATGACGATCTTTTGAGCTTTCCAAAGTCATCAGCATTTACACCCCACTCTGGCTGCCCGTTGGGGGATCCCCACTTTGACCAATTCTCCTCCAACGAAGCAAGAGCAGCTGCAGCATTCGAGCCAAGATCACGTGAGCTTAGACTACGAAATTGGTGGTGCTGCTTTTCCTGTCGAGCTAGCATGGAGACACGGGCGCTCATTGGTGAGATGGGCTCTACAGAGTGAGGAGACATTCTTCCCGAAGATGGGACTCCAAAAGGGGCCTGCAGTAGAGAATGATCTACGTTTCTGGGAGAAAATGCTGTCTTGATTGGAGAGAGCATGCTCTGTTGCTGCTGCTGGAATTGGTTAAGGACTGCTGACTTATGCGTAGGCGAGAAAACGGCTGAAGCCAACGCTTGATCAGAGTATCTAGGAGAAGAGCTCTCTGCAGAAAAAATATCCTCGAGATTCGAAGGAGTTAGCGTTTTAGGGCGGACAGAACGGTTCAACATATTTGTACTAATACTAGACTGCGAGAGAAGAGGTAGCTCATTTAGGAGCTGCTGCTGCTGCTGCTGCTGCATATCAAGATCTCCAAATACATTCAAGTTTTCAAGTGGAATGTCTCTAGCATGAAGAGAAGAACGTAGCCGGCTCGATTGTAGGTTGCTTCCAGGCAAATGCAATGCCGGAACATTTTGCTGAGATGGCCAACCTTGATTTGATATGCCATTTGTAGAAGGAGACATAGGTGGAGTGAATGAAGATGGTGAACCAGGAAGGAGGCTCATTGCTGCAGCGAAATCCATGGCAGCAGAGGCATTTGATCGAGGAGAGAGAACAGCAGATCCAGTTGAGACATACAAAGGTCGAAGCTCCTCGTGTGTGTGAGCAAAGAAGCAAACTCTTCGATTGCAGCTCGTGCCATCTTTGCATAGTCGTGTCCTGTACTGAGCAGGGTGGAGCCAGCACTCAAAAACACCATGAGCATACTCACACATGTCCCCTCTTCGACAAGCTCCCTTGCGAAAATCCGGACATGGGACACAGCTGTAATGGTACTTCCTAGGATCACGTCGCCTAGCATTTTCACCAGGGTGAACAAACGGGCACTCTGTCCAGTCATGTGAGTAGGCACGTGAACACGGTCGCACCTTGAACGAGAACATCCTAAATTCATCTGTAGAGTAGATGCTGTTTTTGATGTCAGGTAAAGAAGGATCAATCGGGTATTCTTTCTTCTCCGGTGCAGGTGAAGCAGAACCACCATTACATCTCATGTCATCCGGTGAAGGCACAAACTCCGGAGAACGTGGGGACCCGTTTGAACGAGATGGTGAAAGTGGTGGAGAGTCAAGACCTGAAGCACCTATTAATACTCTGAGGTGGTGCTCCTCCTCAAAGGAAGTTCCCATTGCGAGCATCATTTGAAGGGAGTATTTCGCAGCTTGCAGCTTGGGAGAGACGACGATAACATCAAAAGGGCGACGACCATTGGCATCGGTTAAATTTGGATCTGCACCTGCTGCCAAAAGAAGTTTCACAGCATCAACTGCATTAACCGATCCACCAGAAGCAGCACAGTGAAGAGCTGTACTTTTATCCACTCCACAGTTTCGATTCACATCAACTTCAGGTAAGGAAACAATCGTTTTCAGAACATCAATGCTGCCATAAGTGGCAGCCACCATCAAGGGAGTCAAATGCTGAAAAACCATTTGGCTTGAGCCATTCTGTCGACCATACCACAACCCGACCTCATCAACACTTGAAGGCTCGAGATCAATGTATTTCTTGAATCCCTCGACATCATTGTTGGAAGCAAGTTCAAGCAAGCTCGTAAAAGCATCTTTAGTTTCAACATTCAAAAAACTCACACTCATAATTGCAGATCAGCCTATTGTCAAATCCAACACGAGTAAATATTGTTCGTGTTCCTGTTTCAGATATCCATCTAGATTGAGACGAGAAAACAAGAAAGCCCGGTTTTAGAAGCAGAAATTAAAGGGTTTGAAACACGAATCCTACTAAAGAACAGACATCAGACAAGAAACTTATTTATAGGAAACAAGACAGAAATTGCTATTTCTGATAGAATGGAATAAAGTGTACCATTCTCTCATAAAGGACAAAGGTTGATCAAACAAGACCAAATTCGCACAGAAAACAACCAGCAAAATCTAGTAAAACAATATATCATTGAAAGGAAAAGTAGTAAAATGGGTGAAGTGAGAAATGATCTTAAATCCAATTCCTGTTTCAAAATACTTTATTCCATCAATCAAAATTAATAAATATATTTGGAAAGTCGATCATTTACACCACATACTCATCAATCTTGCAAAGAAACATCATCCACTTAAAAAAATAATGACAATAATAGTAATTATCAATTCTTCTTTTTTGGCATCTCCTCTAACACTAATAGGCATCTAAATCAATTCCAAAAACGTTATCTGTGCTAACTAAACTGCAATTAAATTATTTACTCAATGATCACAGAGAGCGAAAAAAAATCCAATCCAACTATACAGCGATAGCAAAACACTAACCATCCATAAAACAAAAAAAATGATTTTTTTAAAAAAAAAGGGAGTAGATACCTAATTCATCTGCAAAACCCAGAACAGAAAAGAATTGAAAAAAAAGAAGTAAATAAACACTTATAAGTTAGAACTTGCATGCCTGCAATCTCAAGCTCCAAACTTCAATAATTTTCTTACACAAAAAAAAAGTTCATAACAATACAACTACGTTCTCACACAAAGCAGCAAAAACCCAATTTTATGAACTAGGAAAAAAGGCAAAGCTTCTCACCATTTAACACCAGAATTCAGAAGAGAGAAATTAAAAATGGTAGTCCCCCAAGCAGCAACGACAGTAGCATCACTGGTATGTATATACAGTTGAAATTAACCGTATATATATAGGTATAGGGGGTTAAACATGTAGTGGGAGGCGCATATAGAGATGTAGAGAGAGAAAGTGAGTGAGCGAATGAGAAAGTTGTGACAACAAGAAGAGAAGAGAGAGCTTCTTCTTCTTCTTCTCCCCTCTACTTTCTTCGCCATTTCCTATGTTAATGTCTTTTGTTTACTCTTCTCTCTATGTAATAAATCAAAAGGTATATACAATAATTTTAAAATAGTTTTCAATATCACTACCTTTTACTTAATGCTACTTATTATGAATAAATCAACACTCCCTATAATACTCCTCCGTCTCCCATTTTTACTCGTCACAAGTTTTAATAAACAATTTTGCCCCGTCATAAATTTTAATAAAATAAATTAATTTTAATTGATAAAAATTAAAATGAGAGTAAAATATAGTGAGTGGAGGACCCACAAAAATTAGATAATGCCTAATATATTATGAGTAGATAATGAAACCCACAATAAAGTGTAATGAGCAGAGAAGAGATTGACAAAAATATAAAAAGAAAAGTAGAAAAAATTTGGTTGATGGATTAAAATAACAAAATAGAAAGAAAATCAGTAATCGCCTGCACCTTTATGTCCTCACTTTCAACGGAGCTAACCAATCGATTAATTTGGCTTCTTTTTTTTTCTGATAAATTCACTGACAAGTTACAAGCATTCTCCACCGCTAAAATAAACCGATTTAGTATGATTAATGCTTACTCCGTCTCCCTAAAAGTGATGATATTTATTTATTAAATCGTTCCATTAAAAGTGATTATTTTCTTAAAAATAAAATAAGTTTAATTTTAAAATACACAATTCTTATTTTTTTTTAAACACAACACTTTACTTTCTTAAATTTCGTATCGAACCCCTATGACCGCATTTAGCGAGACGGAAAGAGTAGTTGTTAGCTAATTAAATAAAGATTCTTATTTTTAGTTTATTTTTTGGATAAATATTGGAGATATAATTAAAATTAAAAGTGAAGATAAAGTCCCAATTTGCCAGTGAACGTATTCGTACTGTACTGTGTTACTGTTACTACTGCTTTTTGGTTGGTATGGTTTACTTGATATATAGATTTTGGGGATAACGTGCGCCGCGTAGCATCTGATTTTAACCCGCAAGGTTTCATTGCATTTACTGTTTGGTGGAATTTTAACCAAATTCACCCCACATGCAAATGCAGGTTCATTTGAATCGAATTTCCTATTTTCTAACTTAGGTTAGGTTAGGGTAGTAGTAAGGACACCTGTTGATGTTGACATTTGATTTGATAATAGGTTAATTTGTTCTGTAACTTTAATTTTGTCAATATTTCAAGTACTAGTAACTACTCTACATGTATCAATTATTTAATTACGCAAGTCTTGTTGTTAGTGTTTATCTAGTACTCCCTCCGTCCCACTAAATTAGACCCATTTACTTTTGGCACCGTCCCACTAAATTAGACCCATTTACTTTTGGCACGCAGACCAATATCTACTTTATTAAGAAAAGATTAGTTATTGTAAGTGATATAGATACAATAAATAGTGTATTGAATAGATAATTAATTAATTTAAAGTTTGAAAATTTAAATTTAAATTAAGTAATTTCTCAAAAATTAATTAAATTAATTTACTGTTTTAGCTGTTAACTTTTTAATTAATGTCTAATGTATTAAATTTATATCTACTGTATTAAATTAAGAATTGAATATTAATGCATTAATTACATACATTTCGTAAATATAAAAACTAAACACATGACTAATGCAATAATTATAGTGATTTTTAAAATTGAAGACAATTAATGAATGCAATAATTGAAATTGGAGATATTAAACTAATGCAGTAAATTAGAGGATAAAGTGGAATGATTAAAACTAAAAATTAGCGGCAAAACTACTGAGACTGAAATTTTCATTTCACTTAATTTCCCTCCCAACATCAGTCACCTATATATACATAAACATTCAACTTTCTAAACATCATTCACATTCTAAATACCATCATCCGACAGAGTGAAAGGAAAAAAATGGGAAAAGTGAATGATATATCTACTGAAACCAAAAAAACCATTCTTCAATTCCTCCTCCTCAACTCTACCAATGGAAAGATCAATTATGGGATTATGAAGGTTGCTTGCTCGAAGTTCAGCTGCTCGAGGAGTTCAGTCGGGAGGATTTGGGCAACTGCAAGAAAGAAGAAATCAAGTGATGAGATGCTACAAGTTCAAGGCAGAAATACAGGTCCAAGGCAGAAAAGAGTGCACATTGATTTGGAATTGATTGGAAATCTAGAATTATTTAAAAGGAGCACAGTTAGGAGATTAGCCAAAAGTATAAACTGTAGTAAGAGCACAGTGTGGAGGTGGATTAGAGGAGGACTGATCATATCTCATAGTAATGCAATCAAACCAGATCTAACTGCTCCAAATAAGCTTCTAAGGTTAAGTTTTTCCTTAGAAGCTTTGCAATTTCATAGAATGATCAATGTTCTTAAATTTAAAAGCATGTACAACACTATACATATCGATGAGAAGTGGTTCTACATCTCCAAGACAGCTCACAGGTTCTACCTCACACCCGGGGAGGCCGAACCACATAGAACGTGTAAGAGTAAGAAATTTATCACCAAAGTGATGTTCATGTGTGCAGTGTCACGGCCAATATTTGGAAGTAATGGAAATGTAATTTTCGATGGCAAGATTGGAATATTTCCTTTTGTGGAACAAATACCAGCAAAGAGGAATTCGAAGAATAGGTTGAAAGGGACTTTAGAGACTAAACCGATCCAGTCAATAAATAAAGATGTTATCAAAGGTTGTTTGATTGAAAAGGTATGCATAAAGGTTTATTTATTGGTGCATTCATTTGAATCTTTAATGTTGTCAACTTGAATGTCATGAATGTTGCATTTATATGAAACTTTATGTTGTTTTAAATGCCTAAAGAATGTCATAAATGTTGCATTTACAGATTAATGGCCTAAAGAATGTCATAAATGCTGCATTTTTTAACAGATTATAATGTTGTGTTTTACAGATTATACCAGCTATAATGTGCAAGTGGCCTAAAGATGCTTCAAAACTTATTTTTATTCAACAAGACAACGCTAAACCTCACATCAAAGACACGGACCCTGACTTTAGAAGTGCAGCTAGTGCTAATGGATTTGATATTCGAATAGTGCACCAACCACCCAATTCTCCTGACATGAATGTAAATGATTTGGGTTGGTTTAGAGCAATACAGAGCATACAAACAGAAACTTCATCTCATAGTGTGGATGAACTCGTGAATGTAGTGATTGAGTCATTTAACTATCTATCCCCTATGACACTAAATAAAGTGTTTTTGAGTCTACAAGGTTGCATGGTAGAAATACTTAAAGTGAAAGGGCAGAATTCTTATAAGGTGCCACATATGAAGAAAGATGCACTTATTAGAGCCAACGAACTACCCAATGACTTAGAAGTGCCTAGTGAACTAGTGAGAGAGTGCATCAACTATATGTTGGAGAATGGAAGGTGTGAAGGCATTGAAGAACTTATGTATGCACTGGGAATGGCTACTGTGAATGGGAATGCTGAAGTGCAGATGATAGGTAATGCAGAAGTGCAGATGTGAAGATATTTTGAAGGGTACATATTTTGAACTTGCTATGTTGAAGGGTATAGAATTGGAACTTGGTGTTTTTGAAGATCTGAATGTTAGGATCAAGGTTTTTAGAACTATTTTTTGCAGATTTTATGGGATTTTTGTGTAGATGAATGTGTAAGTATATACATATGTGCAGTTTTAGTAGTTTTATCATATTAAGACCTTAATGTATGCACATATGTAGTTTACTTTCGCCGTTTATGAAATGCAATATGTTTGAAACATTTACAAATTGCATAACACACAAGCTACTCACTTAATACATGCATTAGTCATATCATGCTACAAATTTAAATTCCATAACAGATCCACAAACAATCTATCAAAACAGAGCATTGCAGAACCCATCATACCATTCAGGAATATACAAAGCATATATTCAAATTATTTCAATACACACCTCCAATTAACAACCAAGTTGTGCTCTTACTACAGTCACATATCTCACCAACAACAACAAAGAACCAACATATCTCAACATATCACATATATCAACATATCTCAACACCAACATATCTCAACAGATCACCAACATATCTCGACACAAATTCCACACATCACAAACTTATAGCAACACAAATAATTAAATTGGGCATAAGGGAAAGATCTCACCAAAAATTCACCACTTATCTCCTTGCCGATCAGAAATTAATGGTGAGATTTAGGGAGTGATACCCTAAACCCCTTACCAGAGTTTACCGCAGCAATCACAGCAGCATAGTCATCGAGGTAGACCAATGGAAGCTCAACATCATCACCTTGCCATTTGTAAGGTCCAAAGTCACCACTGTCCACGCTTAGGACCTCATCTCCGCTCAGAGACTCCAAAGGAAGAATCTTTATATCTGGGGGGGATGACTTCATCTCTGCAGAGGGTAGGGGTGACAAGACAACGGATCCTATCTCACCAGAAACTGTATAGAGTGATGGAACCTCAAAAGCGCCGCCTAGGACCTCACCTTTGCTCAGAGATACCAAAGGAAGCAACTTTGCATCTAGGGGGGCTGACTTCATCACTGCAGAGGGTAGGGGTGGCAAGACAACAGATCCCATCTCACTAGGGTTTTCATACAGGGCATCTATGCTTCGAAAGGTTTCCATCCATTCAGCGACCCTTGATTTCTTCTTCTTTGGGGGCTGGGGTAGCGAATGGTCAGCCGCAGAGGTAGAGAGTTTCATCATCGCAGAGGGTGGGAGTGGCGAAAGTGATGAATTCCCCGCAAATGGCTGCGAGAGCTGCCTTTTACGGCCACCATCGACGAAAATGTTGCTCCGCTTATGGGATTTCATCACTTTGGGCGTGGGAGAGAGATGTTAACCTGCAAAACTACGTAGCTCAGTTAACAAATTCATTGCTGCTCCATATTCACACACTAAAAGATAATAAAATTCAATGTAAATAGTTAAAATAAAAGAAATATATTAAGAACACAATCATGACTCTTACGTTACAATATGGCTATAGAATTTGAGATTGCATAATCTGAAACATAATGAAATTATCCTCTTGAACTGAATTAGCAGAATAGAAAACTAAGAAACATCTTTCCTCTTGAGACATAATGAAATTATCCTCTTGAGACAACTTTTCTTTTTCATCAATTCATTTCAAATACTTTAACTACAATTTCCAAAATTCACTTGAAAAAATTGATCATTCTCTAATAAGCGGAATAGATTACCCATTACCTTATTTTTCATCCGAACCCACCTCCCCAAAACCCCAAATCGAAAGAGGAAATAAAATGCAGTATACGGAAAAGCCATCAAAATGGGTTGACTAAACACTGAACGACGAATAAACAAAAATATGCATCTATCAAACCAAATTCAATAAAAACAATGATTCTGTAGAAGAATGGAAAGAATCATATTAATAGGTGAATTACAACACCACCCAGTGAACAAAGTCAGATTTACCATTTTTGTAAGGTGAAAATGGGCTTCTCCGAGTTGGGAGGCGCGTTCACAGTGTGAAGTGAATTGGAGAGGAACTCAGAGAGAGCGACAAGCAATACAGTTGGTCCTAGGCGTGGACAGTGACGGAGGGAAAGAGATGCGTGGAGATGAAGAGCGCCGATTAGGGTTTTGGAGAGAAAGGTAGCGTAGAGGGAGAGAGAGAATGTTAATCTGATAAGAAGTTTCTAGGTTTGGGGGTAGGAAAGAGATTATCAGGATAATTAATTTAATTAAGATGATTAACTTTAATTAAGATGAAGGTTAAAGTCCTAATTTTTGCCAAAAGAGGAAATGAGTCTAATCTATTGGGACGTCCCAAAATAGCAAACGAGTCTAATTTACCGGGACGGAGGGAGTACTAATTATATAGGGATGTTGAATAAAATTGACATTTTGAGTGTACCCAAAATATGTTGCAATAATATGGTTTTAGTACTTGTAAGAATATTTAATCAAAGAAAAGGTAGTACTTGTAATTAAGAAGATTTGTTCTAGGGTTATTGAGATTATTGTAAGATTGAATTAGATGTATGTGTTGAGTTAGTTAAAAACAGAAAATCTGAATACTTTTTATATACTGAAATAACCATTTAATAACAATTTGAAATGAGACATAAATAGTATTGACAACTAGTGTGATTGTTATACTATCAATTTTACTATTTATCATAAAGTATTATTAGATTAGCAATCAAATCAATGACCAATAGTACTAATTACTAGCTCTCACTTAAAAGTCACTTGACCTATGAAAATACTGCAATCATCTTCAAGTCTTCTATTCTAACAAATAGAAATAGACACTAGCAACTTCATTAATTATCCCCATTCTTAATTAGTGAGAGGGTGGTAGGGCAAAAGTTTCATTTATTTATCTGTTTATTTATATAATACTATTTGTTTATCGTTTCTCTAATATTCCCTAGCTATATATCTTTGAAATGAAAGTTTGTTCTCTCCATATATATATGGTGAGGTTTTCTATTTATATTTTCCACTCAATTTATTATATATAATAAATCATATGTAATTCTTTGAGATATTATTGAGTCGATTTGGAATACGAGTTTACGTCATATTATTTCTCACGATATTTCCATCAAATTGTGAATATAGCTAGTGGGTTTAATTATAGACTTGAAAATCGAAAGATACCTATGAATTAATATATTATCGGTTGCTTTTTGTAATGATCATGTCGCAAAATTCAGAATATTGAAAATATTTAAAGCACCAAAATATCAAACTCTGATCAGTGGTACATATTCGATAAAGATGCATTTTGTGTTGGATAATAATTATTTAAAGTAGGGCTAGTAATTAATAAAGTTAGAAACAAGGGTATTTTGGAACATTAATGTTTTAATATATATTAGTGACCAATTATTTGATTATCTATTTTAGAAAATCAAAGGTATAAAAGATGACCATATTTTTTTTATAAGTTTACGTTTAGTTGCATGATTAATTAAAATAATTTAAGTTAATTTAGTATTTTATTTTAATATATATATATATATGATGAATTTCCAATTTTAAATTAACTTATTTTATGTTTCAAATATTTAATCTTATAGTTTATCAATCTAGCGTATCACTATAAATAAATGTCACCTTATAGTGTATACATATTTTTGATTAGAACTGCTCTCCTGTTCAATTCATGCCAGGCACGACTTAACGTACATATTTTTGATTAGAACTGCTCTCCTGTTCAATTCATGCCAGGCACGACTTAACGTATATGTGACTGATCGATGTGGTAATTTCATATAAGTAAACAAATTATTATAATTTTATTTTTTATTATTTTACATAATATGAACATTCAATTATATTCTAATCAATAAAATTTAATCTGGAAGTGAAAATTAATAATTTGTTATCAATAATTTATTATTTACTAATATCACACATTAATTACAAACACGTTAAACTATGTATACCGCAAATGAAAAAGAAGTTGTATATTTTCCACCTAAAAAATGACGTCAATAGTTTTGACAGTGCTAGGACGTCGACGAGCACGATTGTTATTGAATTAAAAAAGGGCTAAATCGTGAAATATAAAAATATAAAAGAAATTGAAATTAATTAATAAATAGTTATTTTGTGTTACCATTTAGGTAGGTTACTTTAGAATACGATAGTTTTACTCATACTCTTATATACTCTTATTTATAAACAGATATACAATAATAATTTGATAGTTTATATAAAAGAAATAATCCTCAAAGGAAAAAAAAGTAAAAAATGATTAAATACAGTTATATCTAGATGAACACAGAGTTCAAAAAAAGAAAAAGTACAGTACATTTTTATTTTTGTGTTCTAGAAAATTAGACTGCCTTGTTTTAAAAGTAAAATTGTTTTTACTTAAAAATCACGGGTAATATTGTGTCTCAAAAGGCAAGATAATTAAAGGCATTTGTATCTCTAGCATCTTCTTTTTTTTTTTATTTTTTTTTATAATTCTTGTTTTATTTCGTGATTTTGATTTTTGATATTGTTGAAGAAGTGAGAGAAAACAAAGGCCAATATTTATGAGTGGGACCCATGTGTAGGGTTTTGTGATGCTAGAATTGCACAGATGTAATGAATTGCTTGTTTTGGCAGCTACTATCACCAATTGGGATTTTTAGATTTCACCCACAAATATGGATTGCATGGCCCACCTCTAAATTATCTCCATTTAGTTATAAATTAATTACCATGCAGAGTCTTTGTTTTCCTGATTATTACAAAAGAAATGGTATATTAACTCGTTATTCAAGATACGAAAGACATCTTAGGATAATTACACTACAGACATACTCTAACCCTACATAATAATATCTCTTTTGAAAGGGTAAGATGTTTAAGCTTCAAAATGAATACACTCACAATGTTCTACCCACGTCACAAAGACAAAGAAACAAAATATTTCCACCCTAATATTGACTTGTTTTTCTTTTCAAACTGTTGTATTAAAAGGTAGTAATTTTTTTAAAATAGATGAATATCATCAATTTTTCATCTGCTACATAATTCATTATTTTACATGTAAAAAAGAAACAAGTTTTATTTAGGAATTAGCTTATTTTAAAATTATTAAGTTATAAGGCAAAAGTAGGCTATCTAATCTATATAAGTACACAAATCATATTTATAATCCTATATTAACCTAGTATTTCTTTAGCTTTAAAGAAGGAATAGTCACCAATTGAGGCAAGTATTTCTTACACCATTTCCACAATCATATATGAAGTTAAGTTGGTTATACATTTGGGCCACTACTATTACATATATTAAGAGATGGGCCAAGCACAATTTACACTCTAGGACCCAGTGATCAACATATATGTCTTTAAAGATGATAATCAAGGAAAACTTTAAGGAGGTGATTGGTATGATGGAATGGAGGGTGGAATGGAATGACCATTCCTTCCTCCATTTCATTCCTTTGCTTGGTTCGTATTGTGATTAGGAATCGACATTCTGTTTGGAATTACCATTCCATTAGGAGAGGTATTAGTCATTCCTCTCTAATCAAATGTATTAGCCATTCCTAGGCTCCAAACTAATTATTCAATAATTTTTTTTTTTGCTATTTTTCATTAAGACAAAATTAATTAAAATATTTATTATTTTGTTAATTTTATTATACATCACACCTCTCCCCTACCAAAAAAAAATGTTAAATTTTTTATAATATTTAAAAAATTGTTTTTAATAAAAATATATATTATTAGAAAGATTCATTAAATGATATAAATTATATATTTTTAAATTTTTTGATATTATTTATTTGCTATGCAAAATGAGCTATTTTATAATTTAAAATTTTCATTCTAATTTAGATTTTATTGCTATATCATTTTATTTTTGATTGTTATAACTAGGGGTGTAAGTGAACCAAACTATTCGCGAACTATTCGGAACTCTGCTTGATAAAAGTTCGTTTCGAATTTGTTCATTTACTAAACGAACCGAGCTCGAATAATTTTTCGAGCCGAACTCGAGCCTAAAGGTATTCGGTTCGAAAAGTTCGCGAACATGTTCGAATATAATTTAATGAACCGAACTTCGATTAGTTCACGAACTTTGTTAACGAGTTTGTTCATGAACTTTAAAAACGAGTCGAACTTCAAATATTTTACGAACTTTATATACGAACTAGTTCACGAATTTATCAAAATAACATAAAAATATATAATATTAACAAAATAATTTAATAAACGAGTTTTTTAACGAACTCGAACTCGAATATTTAACGAACTCGAGTCGAGTTCGAGCTCGGGTTCGAATTTACTATTAAATTGAATAATTTACGAACCGAACTCGAGCTCATTTTTTATTTATCGAACTGAACTCAAGTTTGATTTTCAAAACTCGAACCGAACTCGAGCCTTCGAATTTTTAATCGAGTCGAACTCGAGCCTGACAGTATTCGGTTCAGTTCGATTCGATTACACCCCTAGTTATAACATAGCATACACGTTTTAGTAGATGTGAGCAAAATTAATCAAACTCAAATATTTGATTGGTTGGATTTTATTTCAAAATCAAATTCTAATTAGATTTGAATAGGATTTAGATAAAACCAAATCAAAAGAATATACAAAAATCGAATTATTTTTTAATATTAAAATATTATTTATTTTTATCAAATAAAATTATTTTATCATATATAATTTTATTATTTTTATTATATTTTATAATATAATTTAAATTTTAAAATTATTTAATAAATTAAATGTGATTATTTATTCACTTCATTTTTATTTTAATTTTTTCTAGATTTACAAACTATGAAATTCAATAAATTTATAATGTTTATTATCATTGAAACTATTGAAGATATATGAGAATATTTTAATAATTTAAGTATTGTGATTATAATTTTTAATTTAGATTTTTAATTTTTTAGTACATGATAACTATTGAAGATATAAATGAATGATTATTTTTTTTAATTAATTATTTTAAAATTGAATGGAATAAGTTACGAAATAAAATATTTGGATAAATCGAACTAAATCAAAATAAATTTTATTAGTTTGGTCTAGTTAACTTTTTGTTTGGTTGAACTATCTTTTTCGATCCATTTTTATTAATCTGGTTTGGTTTGATTTTTTAGACAAAATTGAACCATGTATCCGAATGTTCACCCCCACGTTTTATATCCTATATTGAAATATATATATTTTTTTGAAATATTTTGGTCCATAAAAATAATTGAAAAATAAAGAAAAAATAGAGAATTTCGACAATTTTTTTTAACATAAATGATAATAATAAATTTACTTGAAATATTAAAAGTATGATTTCGCATTACAATATAAATATAATTTATTTATTTACTTTATTTGTAGTTATCAATTATAAGGATTAAATTAATAAATAAATTGTCATTCCATTCCATTCTTATTCCATATACATATCAAGCATAGAAATGGATTAACAATTTCATTACATTCCACACTTCATTCCATTCCACACTCCATTCCATTCCCACCTTATTCCATTCCATCATACCAATCACCTCCTAAATATTTCTCTCATCACTAGTTGATCAATGAAAGTTGTTTCTTAGCTTCTCCAGAAAGATAAAATAAATATAAGTACTTAAATTTATAAAATAACTATTTTATCTCTGTAACTTCATCTCTTAAACTCCAATGAGAGACAGTTTATATCAAACAAAAATGTAGGGCAGCGTGCATGCGTTAACCTATTGATAAGATAAAAGGATGGTGTACGAGATCAGAGGTTTCAGGTTCAAGTCGGTCTTTAAAATTTAATGAAATTATTAATTTTTAAAAAAAGAATGTAATTTAATTTATTATGGAGATAGAAAACAAAATCAATCAAACAAAAGAATTGTCAAACTATATCCAATTTCTGTAACATCCTTTTCTTTTTAAAGGTAATGAAGGAAACATGCTTATCTAACTAAATTTTATAGAATTCTCGAGACATGTTCTAGCCACATTTGATGAAACAATAATTTTAAGTGAATCCCCAATTAATAGTACTTATAATTTTAACTAACCTAAAAAATGAGTAGTTTTTAACTTGACTTTGATCTTTTACAAAAATTAAAGTGATCAAGAATAGTGCAAATTTTCATCAATATCAACTTAAACAATTAGTAAATTTAAACTTTGGGTACCTAAACTGAGATATGAAATCCCATTAAAGAGTAGACTTTAACTATAAACAAGTGTTTAGTACATCTTTATTCGTCGAGAAAGGATAACATATTCTCTTATATTGTTAAAACTTTAACAAAAGTGGCATTAAAATTTAGTGTAGCAGTTGTTAGAATGTTGTGTAATAGTTGTATTTTTGTAAACAAGTGACATAACCCCATCCATCTTCAAGATAATCTAATAAGAGAGTTTAGCCTTATATGTTTGTTTGCATTTTGAGGTGGTCTCACTGCTTACATTAGCAAACAAATATATTACCAAAAAGTAACATTAGGGTTTTCCTTTTTGGAACTTTTTCAACTATTTATTTGGATAACATCTAACTAATGTTTTCATGAATGAAACCAAATATCAGTACAAGAATGTCAGAAGATCATCAAAACAAGAGAAAATTTCCTATTGAGGAACCCAATGGAGAAGAGAGCTTGGATAACGCAGCTTGCTCAACACCTAAAGGTAAGAAATTCAAAATTCCAGAAACCCTAATTTGCCCTCCTGCTCCGAAGAAGAGAAGATTTATAGCAGCGTGCTCGTTGAAACGACGACATGTTACGTTTTTCGCTCCTCCAGAGATAGATGTCTTTTTCTTATGCGCGTTTTCAAATAATATCTAGTATATGTGTTTTTTCTGATCTGTTATCGCAGAAAAGAGTACGAAGCTATCGTATTTAATATCGCTCTAGAGCTTGTATTAGATCCATTGTAATAGTATTATGGGTTAGGTTTTGAGATCGTTCTATGTGTATATTTGAGATTGAATGTTGTGTTTGCTTGAAATATAACTAGGGTTTAGTTTTTCTTTTAATATTTTGAATTGCTAATTGGTAATTTGTTTCTTATATGCAAAATCTCTGCATCTTATTTATCGTTAATTTGGCATTGTAATGATTTCGATAGCTTCCCAAAGAAACCTTTTCTTATACTCTCTCCATCCCATTTCAATTGTCCCATTTTATATTCAAATGAGTATATTATTATAATCAAATGAGACAATTTTTTCATGTGATTATATGTACTCTTTTCTTGATCATATGTGGTATTCGCCAATATCTTGATCATCTGACCAAGGAGCATCACGTTGGCTTTGAAACAGCTGCATGGTACGAATATTTTGTAGACGTGGTTCGGTTATTCCCATTTGTCTCTATCTATTGGTGGGAATGAGACAGAGGGAGTATAACATAATACGATATGATCACTTCACTAGTTTTATAACCTATTAATTCATGTATAATATTGTCGCTTAATATGCATAAAATTATATGAAAACAAAAATGAGGAGAGATTCATAGCAGCTGCAAACCAAACGAAGTAAACCCTCGGTTGATAGGTTAATGGGAAAATGAGATTTGTTTCATGATTCATACATAATTTTGAAGAAATTGATAATTATTATTTTTTTCCTTTTTCGACTCTACTGCTAGATCATGTGCCTAAATGTTTTTACTTAAACCACCATTAGGGCAACTAAAGGGTGGCTAATTAAACTTGTCTAAATATTTATAAAATTTTAGAGAAGTTTGGTAGATAAAAAATGAAACAAATTTTGGTAAAATTGAGCATTAAAAATGGATCTAAATTTCTTAGTGGGCTACATTACCAATGAATTGGGCCATTAATTATCAAGCCCAGCGCCACCAGCAAATAAAACCTACTATCCTAAGCCCATTAAAATTAACCCAAAATGCAAACAATAATACTCCTAATTGATTAAGAAATGAAAAGGTTTTCTTATTTTAATTGGATGAAAAGTTTTTCATTTCCCACTGCGTAATTTATCACACTGACATACGAAAAACTTTTCATTTGTTTATTTTTTGTATTTTTTTATTAAAAAATTAACTATATTCTAATTAATAAATTTTAATCGTAAGATAAAAATTTATTAAAAAAAATAACTTTTATTTGTAAAATATATCATATCATTTGTGAGGATGGTGAGTATTTATGTAGTAATTCCATATGAAAAGGATAAAAAAAAGAAATAATGAGATGACGGTTAGGTATCGGCGTCAAATAGTGGGTGCGGGGCCGTGCGATAAATGCCACCTAACGCCTCGACAGATAACGGCGTCTAATGGTTGAGTCATGCAACACGTGTCCGTTGAAATGGTGCATGGTGCGTGTGGTCCCCACCTTTTCTGGATAATGGCGGGACACGTACTAACCCAGATGTGGACTCAATCATTGTCCTTTAACTTTTTTCTTCTCACCATTTTGCCCCCCGCTTCCCTTCATATTTCCATTTTTAATTATTTTATCTAGTCTTAGAAGAAAAATAAATGCCTTTTTATATAATTTCTCTAATGCACACATTTCCCTGTACTTTTCCTTGTAGCCTCTGAATATTAGACCATATAGTTTTTCACCAAATATTCAAAATCTACATAAATTGAACAAATACATGTATAATGACCTCATCCTCATAAATTTTATATTAATAAATTCATAATTTTAGATCTTATATTTCTAGGCCCGTTTGGTAGACAAAATATGATAGGATTGAATTAAATAATCTTGTTAAATTATGTGTTTGGTAGCAAATGTGATTAATACATCAGCGCGCTATTAAGCACTAAGTCCGTGTTAAAATCACTATTATTTTAATTATAAAAAATTGGTGAGATTAAAATAGCCCTTGTACACTATACAAATTTAATCTTATATGTTATATCTTATCTTAACTACCAAATTTATCCTTAAATTATCAATTTATATATAAAGTAAGTTAAAAATAAGGCAAAGGTGAGTAGGTGGTTGAAAGTATAAAAAGTACGGAATGACATGACACCAAATGGGCAAGCAAGAAGGAGAAGGGTACTTAGGTAACTAAATGTCTAAATCTAAATGTAATAAAGAAAACATTCAGTTGCCATATATAGAAAGAAAGAAAAGAAAGGACAGGGACGTCATTTTTGGTAAAAGTGGAGGCTGCTTCCGTCAAGCCCAACACCCATTCTTCAGTTCCAAAACTTCTCTCGTGAAGTGTTTTATTATTAAGAATTATTATACTTTACTACGAATCAAAGGCCATCACTTTCATCCTATGTTGTCTTCATGACTTGAGAAATTTCAGCACTTTCTCATCATCAAAAGGGCCACGCAACACCCCCTTAATTCCCCCCGCCCAGTAAAGGCCAAAAATACAAATGCATGTAGCATATATTCAGCTGCTCATCTCCAAGCAAAACTGAGATTCAACACCATTTAGTTATTTGCATGAACTACTTTCGTCTCTTATTCAAGTAAGTTAATTTTTTCTTTATTTCTTCCTTTGTATATGATAAATTAGTAGTATGTGCGTAGTTTCTTATTTTCAAGTTCTGATGTTCGTTTGTGTGTTTTGATTGATTGGTTGCCTAGATGGGATTATGATGTCGTTTTGTCTAACAAGAAATTTTTTGAAGCTTCTCTTTTTCTATTAACTGTTCGACTTTATGATTGAGAGAGAGATGATATATACATATATATATGTATGTGTGTTTTTACCCTTGGAAATTTTATTTTTATTTCAAATTTTACAATTTTCTTAGGAGATCTGTTTTGATAAGTCATGCAAACTCAAATATTTATGTTATAATGTTAAAAATGCAATCTTTTGGTTGAAAAACTTGATTTTAAAGTTTAGATTTGTGAAGACTATGAGTTCATAAGATCATCAACTTCACCAAATACTACTTGAACTGAAGTATCAGATTCAACTAGCTTAGATCTGGTAATGATATATCCATCATTGAATTTAGAATAGAAAAGTACAACTGATTCCTCAGATTCTGAATATATGCGAAAGTATTTACTCAAAATGTTGAATAAGTAATAAAATGAGGAAGTTGGTTGAAAGAATTTTTGAGGATAGATAGCCAACTCTTGCAGTTGCTTACAAAAATAACGTTTTTAGATTTGAGTGAAAATTGACAGGGATATGAATAATGTGATCCAATTCGTTTGTCAAAATAGTCATTGCATTCAATTAGATTTGAAGGAGTAATTTAGATGTAGTTTTATTGGATCAAGTTTAGTCTCGAATCAAAGATGAAGCAAAGGCATTGATATTTAAAATATGATCATTGCATAGTGTTCGATCCCCATATTTTGTTTCACGTCAATACGTTAACTCAGTTACAGCCATTTTATTAGTTCCTGCGTTTGTTTGTGATATGATCAATATTCTTCCTCGTGTACGTACATGTAATAATAAGTCATGCATAGAGATATAGATTATGTTTCAATGGCTATGAGCTCATACTAGTGATGAATGGAAATACTCTTCTGCATTTTTTACAGAAACGTATAAATGATTATGATTCTAAATCTGTGAAGTCATCATGCATATCACTTATTAAGCACTTCAACTGATCCCTATTGTTTTTATGTATTACAATGTAGTCAATTGTTATTAATCTTGAAGATCATATTCTTGATGTATTTGGTCCTGACCCTCTTGTCTGGCTAATAGGTAGGCAATATGCAACAACATCGAGATAAAGGAGAGCACTGTGAATTCGATACAAAAGGCTATCACTTGCACGAAGCCGGCCCACAAGGCTGGCAATATGAAAATTATGTCTCAGCAAGTGTTCTATCAAGAAACACGTTGAGCATGACTTCTCCGAATCAACTGCACAGTCAATTTGGAGGGCAAAATTCTGAAGTTCTCGATTCAGGTAAGCCTTTTCTCAAAGTTCTTATTTATATCCTACACTATCAATTCATCCGACTCGTTTGTTGAACCATTTAAAGAATTTAGATGCATATAGATATTTGTTGATCTAAGATTCTGAAAAGAATTCATTTGTTTCCTAGTGGGTACATAACTCGATGGCCTTTGAAGAAACAACTGTAACTAGCTCATACATACGTGTTTGCAGATTAGGGAAACTTATAGGCAAAATGGTGCTCGATAATTTTCGACGTCCTTTCCCTTTTTCGCTTAATCATAGCTCCGACAAAGTGAAACAGTGGAAAGAGAAAAGCAGTCTAATTTTTATAGAGTAAATAAGGTAAGCGGATAATGTAAATGAAAAGCTCTTAATTTGTCAATGAAGTACAAGCACCTCCTTAAGGTGAAATAAAAACGAGAACGCTACCGGTAGAGCATCAACTAGACTCGCTACATTAGAGAGCAAGATATCTATGCCATTATATAAATTGTTTGATATATCAGAAACAAGGCAAGAGAAAGACTACACTGTTTTCTTTCGAATCTATAAAAGAACTTACCTTGCCGGCCCTTCTACTTGGAATCAAGCACAAGCACCGTCATTCGTGTATTAATATTGTGATGGAAGTAACAAAGGATCTTGTTCAGTGTTCAGGCATGAGCACGGAGAGGTTGCATCACCAGTAGTGGCTCCTGCGTTGGGTGAATACGTTGTATATCAAAATCAAAGGGACCTCGGTGGCAGCTCAAAAGTGAGTCTATTCTTTATTGATGATATTTTATTTGCACTCTAATATTCTAGCTAGTTAGTAAGTGTATGACAATAAGTTCTCAAACATATCTACTAGTAGAATTTTAATGGACTAACTAAGTTTTAGTTTGAATATTTACTGAGTTAATTGTGTACTCGAATTTCAGGTAGAATACTCTCAACTCGAACCACAGTTCCAGGATCATAAGCAGGCGCAGGGTCGTCCAGAGTTGGTACACAATATAATATGGCCTAGTGCTAATTTCTGCACTTAACGCGCTAAATCTATTAGATCATAATTGGACTAGGTATATTAATTACATTATGATCATGGTGAACAAATTAGATTTATAGTAAGATATGGTTAATTTTTTGGATCAATCTACTTCTTTAATGAATTGTGTATATATCCTGTTACCTTTCGATGCATCATTTAATCCAACTCCACTGATTAGTTTGTATATGTTTTGAATGGGGCAGCACACTTATGACCAATTATAGAACCTTGATGAACTTATAAAGAATAGATATCGAACTTTATTTTGTTCATGATATTAACAATTTATCGTTACCATATTGCGCTTAATTTGAGTGCTGTCGTGTACTAATATTTCAGATATATCCCGAGTTAGACCCTGTGCCTCATTGCGGAACGGCTTTGCCCTTTGTGGTGCCGGAGGAGCCTGTTTATGTGAATGCAAAGCAGTATCATGCAATTCTGAGGCGAAGGCAGTTGCGCGCAAAAGCTGAAATGGAGAACAAGTTGACAAGAAATAGGAAGGTAAGATTCATCCATTCTGATGTAAGACTAGAAGTATGTGTTCATACAATGAAGCCATTAACATCCAAACAAAGAGCCTAAAATTCATACTAATCTTGAAATTTAATTTCTTGCTTTTCCTTTGATATGATGCTTGATTTTTAGGTCAATAGATGCAGTTCAAATCATTTCCACACTTTTGCAAATGATCAATCTGTTATTTGACTATAATCTAAATAGTTGATGCTTCTATCTCAGCCTTATCTTCATGAATCGCGCCACCTACATGCCTTGAGACGAGCACGAGGATGTGGGGGTCGATTCATTAACACAAAGAAGTCCAACACTAGTCGCGAGGAGGGAAGCAGCACCGGTGACTCGACCCCTGTGCCGTCTCCAGAGTCTGATTACGCGTCTGTCATCTCGTCCGGGATGCTCCAACAGCAGACAAGGCGCGACGAGTACAGGAGGCTTTCTCATCAGGGAAGTCATGGTGCGGCATTCTTCCAGTGGGCATGCCAGTCCAAATGAATCTCAGTTTTGAAGAGAAGAGTTTAAATTGCTTCACTATATTACATGGGATTGTCTGAGGATCAATCCACATTATTAGCTATCACACCTCTTGTAAATTATTGAGTGATTTTATGTGAGAATTTTGGCTGTGGTGCCAAAGCTAGTAGAGAGTGATACATATGTCTTTATGTAGAATTTATTGCCTATACATATAGTTTTTGTGTGTATAAGCTGATGTGCTATTGCAGGATTATTATTATTTTTGGGAACAATATTTTCTTATCCGTTTCATAAAATAAAAAAATAATAATAATGAAATTAAAATGACATCTATTAGAGAAGATATAAGATATGCTAAGAAGCATGAAACAATATTGGACAAAGATACAGCTACTTACAAGGTGAGAGAATTTGAGACCGGGATTGTTGGGATTTTTTGGTCCCAACTCCCGAATTTTTCGCATCCGGATCGAGATCGGGATTCAGAATTTGAAAATTTTCGTGACTCTAATTTTCCAAAATTAATTTAAAATTCGAAAAATTTAGTCCCGGTCAAACTTAGTGATCATTTGGAACTATTCGGAACATTATTTTTTGGGACCGAAATCGGAACTTAAAATTTTCCAATTTCGGAATCGGTTGTTCCGAAATCCCGATCATGACCAAAACCAAGACTGAAAATTTCATATTTTTCGGGATCGGGATCAGGACTCCCGGTCCCCGTCCCAATTCTCACCCCTACTGGACAGCAACTTGCAAGCTGGATTCCGATTGGATAAGATGGATGGATGCATGCATTCTTCAATAGTCTGCATTATTCAATCCTTCATTCATAGATTTTATTACATATTCAAAATTTTTGTTTTTCTATAGCAATTACTAGTACTCATTCTAATCTCTCTCTCTCATACATGGGAAGTAAAACTTAGTTCAAAATTTCGTTGCTTCGGAATCTAAAGCATCCCAGTTTCAGTAAAACTACAATGTCTGTCTTTTGGTGAAATAAGTGAATAACAGATAAAACAACGATTGTTAGTCAATAAGTATCAGAGGTGGGGTTAGCTTAGCCTTTCAGCATCGAGTCGATCATGCCATTCTCCGCTGCACTAATGCTTAGACCTCTCGTCCTTCCTGGGGCCCCGCCTCGGATTGAACCTAAATCGAGCACAAACCTACAACAACATATTGTTTCTGTCATAATTCACAAGATGAAACGTGTAGTGAGGAATGAGTGTCATAACAGCATGTAACTCAATAATAACCTTTCTTGCTCCAGTGCACCACACTCCATTAAGATCTTCTCATCGATCTTCGAACCAGTATGTTCTAAAGGAACATGAACCAACTCTAACATTGGAACGAGAAAAGGAAACAATCAGTGCAGGCACAGTTTTGTATCAAGTAGAATAAAATGGTCGATACCAATTCATAACCCAATGTATACACTTTTTTATAAAATATCCAAGAAAGTCCATCTATAGGGTACTTATTTGTCATCAACTAAGGTAAGTTAGAAACTAACCTGATTTCGTGGTCTGGACAGCATTTGTGAAACCCAAAAGTACCTAGAGGATTCAAATTTACAGTTTTAATATGAAATTATGATGAGAATGAGACTAGTATCAATGTGGTAAGACTAACCTTAAGTTTCTCATAGCAAGAATCAAGATCATCATTAACTAAAATATGATCAAAGAGACCAGGTGACATTCCCTGTTCGAGTTCGGCCTTAGCATTCCTGAGTCGTTTTTGGATCTGTTCTTCCACCTCAGTCCCCCTGAATTTGCATTCAAGAATGTTTACTAGATAAAAGAGTGCAAGGAGAGAAGGGGAAAGCTATCTAAAACCTAGCAAACCTTGCGCGAAGGCGTTTCTCTAGCTCCTCAAATGAGGGAGGACAGATAAAGATAAAAATGGCTTCAAGAGAGCTAGCCCTCACAGATCTTGCCCCTTGAACATCAATGTCAAGGATACACCTCTACATAAAAAATCACATGAGCCATCCTTAGGCTTACAATATACAGAGCCTTCTTCATTTATACGAACTTGCTCAATTCCGTTATTAAGATCTTTAACCAGAAAAAAAAAGTGTTTTACTTCATATTCTATTTGTTAACATTCAAGAAAACACGAGAATGCTAGACTTAGAAAAAAGTTTTTGGAAGAACCCAGTACTGTATACATAAAAGCAAGGCCATTTACCTTTCCTTTCTCAGCAACCACATCAACAGCTTCTACACTTGTTCCATACAGGTTTCCATGGACAGCTGCGAATTCAAGAAATTTCCCGTCGTCTATGTCTTTCTCCATTGTACCACGTTCAGTAAAATGGTAGTGGACACCATTCTGCTCATTTTTTCTAGGGGCACGAGTTGTGTGGCTTACTGAAAATCCAAACATCGATGGAAATTCCTCCATAAGTTTGGCTATAAGAGTACCCTTACCAACACCTGAAGGTCCGCTAATAACAATAGGCTTTTCAGCTTCGCCTATCACTCCTTTACTCCAGGCAACCACTTCAGTCCCTAATCTTGCTTTCTGTTCTTTCACAAATGCAGTATTCACCTGTAAAATCAAGAAAATGAACGGATGTTAATGTTAGGCATCAGACAACCATAGATCGAAATAGAAACGTGAGAGCAAAAGCCTGTTATCAGCTGGAGCTCAAGAACCAACCTCTAGAAACCAAAAGCCATCATCAGAACTTGTGTTCCCTCTAATCACCAAAATACGGTCCTGGTCTAGTACGATAGCCGAGTGGGCCCCCGATGCATTGGGTTTTGTTCCCAACACGATAGGGAACACCCTAAAAGCATAATAAACTGTTGATAAGCTCACCTCTCAGTTAAGCAAAAACTACATTAGAAAAATGAGCAAACATAGAGCCCAAAGCTTACCATTCATTCGTAGATTTATCAAAAATACGAACAGCCAAAGACTCGCTTTCAGGGTCACCGATGACATACTGGTTTCAAAAAGACAAATCAGAAAAACTTTTACAATGAAATCATGACCATGAATGTTTTTCAATAAAATGGATAATCATACCGTTCTATTACAACCAATATCTACAGCAGTTTCACACCCTTTAGTCTTAAAGTGAAACCCATTACGTATATTTCTCTTGAGATCCTCTACAATGAAAGCCGGAGCTTCCCCCTGATTGGAGGAACACATAAAAACACAACTTTTATTCATGCATTAAATTAAATTCACTTTTTTCATGTTTCCGTATAGGCAGTATAACAAGCTAGACAAATGATATGATCTTACCATGAATTCAAGTGATTCACCAATTAGACGGGTTCTGTTTAAGACAGAAAAAAAAAGACATCAGATCAAAATACGAACAAATTATAGAGTGAAACTTGTGAAAGCCGCACCCTTCCACTTCTTCCCAATCAAGAAAAATAAGTCATTAATTCACACCTATTCATCCAAAACCATTACATATCGTCAGAAATACATGTACCTATACCTATACACACAGACGGGCACGCTCGCGCACAGACACGCATATACCCAACATGAACGAAAATGAGAATGCTGGGTTGAATAAAATACAAGTCACAATAAATAAGAAAAATCGAGAAACCACCCATAATCATCATCTCAAATCATACAATCCACCGTCTAAAAACAAACAAAGCATAAATCTTGTGGAAATAAAATGAAGAATACAGGAAACCTAGTCCCGAGCGAGGTAGACAAAGTGGATCGGATAATGAAGGCGCCGTCGATATATGAATGAGCGGAAACTTGCAGAAGAAGGTAGGGAGGTTGAGAAGATATGATGTATTGGGAAAGAAATAATGGTGAAAGAAGATTAAAGAAATGAGAATGAAGTAAAGTATGGGAAGGAGTGAGAAATGAGAGTAGCGGCAATGACACAGAAGTTTCTCCCTCGGATTCTTGTGATTTATAACTCTGCGTGTGTGTGTGAGAGAGAGAGGTGTCTCCTTCTGCAGTCTGCTACTTGCATTCCATTCAATTTTAGGACATGGTCGCCTTTCTTTTCTTTTCTTTTTAGTTTTTTTATACTTCGTCTCTCTCGATAATCATGACATAAAATTTTTGAACACGATTATTATGTAGAGAATTGTGTCAAGATTAGTGGGATGGAGTGAGTACAAAAATATGTATAAATATTTTTGAAATAAAAATTAAAAATAATCATTTTAATAAATAAAATAAAATATCTAAAAGATCTACTTGCATCAACATATGAAAATTAATCATGTGCATAATTTATTTCCTTTGAATTATAGGAGGACATGAGTAAATTCTTTATATTGATTATTTTTTATTTCCAAACATATGATTTGAAGTTGGATTTTAAGAAAGTTTCTATATTATAATCAAAATTTTCCAAGCTTAAGGTAATTAAGAACACCTTGTTTTTAATTAATTTTATATTGCAACCTAATTTTTTGCAATGTACTACATAATTTGGTAGAGTTTGACAAACTTAAGATCAGAAGTGCAAAATACATCAACTTAATTTAAATTTCAATATTAAGAGGAAATAATACTTTTGGTTTGTTAATTATAATTTAATTATTATATATTTTTTAAAGTTAGTTGGGGTCATGACTCGTATGACTAATGTTAGCCTTAGCCACGTCAATTGTATCTAAAAAAATAGCTGACAAAATATTTTAAAACTGAGTCACAATCTCACATGAATAAAACTTTGTTGTTTAAAATTTTATTAGTAAAACACCACACCAAACCGAAACATTGATATTTGGTCAGTTTAGATCGATTTTAAAATATACGAATTTAGTTCGGTTTTAATTTTTGAAAATCGAATTTTTCCTGTTTGGATCGATTTGTAGTCAAACGGTTCAGCTGAACTGATCAAAATTTATTATATATAAATTAATATATTATAAATTAAAATAAATCAATAGAATATTTAAATCTAAATAGTATTTGTTACAAAATCTTATTAATATAATAATTACAAGTTCCAAATTCTAAATAATTAACATAAAACTAAACATATAATAAAAATGAAAGTAAACAAATCATATAAAATATGAAAAATATGAATGAGTAAACTTAAAAATCGAAAGTGTTTGAATAAATTAATATTTTTAATGTTTATTTCATGTTGTAAATTATCATATACAAGATTGAACAATTTTTTTGTTGAAATAATTTCAGTATTGATTTTCGAGTGCACAGTACAATAAATTTATCATTGAAAAAATTATATATAATTAGAACTTCGGATAACCGAAAATCGAACCGAAACCGAATTTTAAGTTTTGGTTTGGATCGGTTTGATTTTGAGAATAATTTAGTCAGATTGATTTTAGAGTTTTTTATTTCGAGTTTTTGGTTTATTTTTAAACAATTTAATTTATTTGATTTTAAAATTTTAGTTTGATTTTTAGTCAAACGGTTGCTCACCCCTATTCGCAAGGGTCAAACGAAAGTGAAATATTGATGATGTCCCGGTGAATCAGCAAGGGAGTTATTATAAGGGAGAAATTATCTCAAATCATTACACTTCATTTAATCATCAGGTAACTAAAAAAGTGTCCTTGACTGAGCAAGTTAAATACTCCGTGGCTTCTGTTAAATGTGGTCATTTTCTTTATTAGACCGTCCCATTAAAAAGTAATTACTTTTTTAAAAAATAAAAAAATTTATATTTAAAATACATTTATCCTATTTTTTTAAAACACAATATTTTACTTTAACGGATGAAAGGATTAACAATTTCGGGAGATTAAGACTCAAGCAAAGAAAATGAAAAAGGAAGGGCCCTTCTTGATTGGTTACAACTTACAATAAAGAATGATATTTTCAAACGATGTTATCCATTAAGGTTTGATTATAAAACAGTTACTTGTTTTGATGTGTTATTATTCCTTTATCACAAATTAAGACATCTTAGTATTGATTGTCTTGATACTAAAATTTTTTAGATTTACTTTTATGTGTCTCTCTAAAGATTTTATAATTTTGATTTGATTATACAAACGGTGTTCTAAAATCATGAGATCTTAATTAGTTTTATTGTCTTGATACTACAAATCTCAAGATTCACTCTTGTATGCATGCTCATGTGTTTGTTCTCTATATTTTAAACGTTTCATTTGATCATAATAATGTACTTATGATCTATTTATATTGTTGAAACAAAAAAAGATTTAACTAAAAAATATATATAAACAATAATTGGATTAGTAAACCCAGAATAGTATTATAGCTGTTGGGCCCAATGAAGGCCCAAAGTATTCGTTCAGAATTATAGATATTGGGCTTGGGCTAAACCAAACAAAATGGTATATTGATTAAAATTGTAATGACTTTAATTAAAACATGTGATACATTAACTACAAAATCATGACTCGAAAAAACATTTTATTTTTCTTTCAAATTGTTATATAAAAGTTGCTAAGTGTTTTTGATTTTGGGTATTTAGTATAAATATGCAATGTATTTGAGATAATAAAAATATAGACATGTAAAAGAAATAGTAATGATGAAATATGTGATGTTGGGTGAGTGGGGACCTTATGTATATTGGCTTGAAGAAAAGAGACAATGCATGATACCATATCATGGTCATAATGCATCTCCAATTACTTGATAAAGGGTTGCACTCAATTTTAATCACTGCTTTAACTAAATCTTACCCTTTTTTTACTTTTATTTTTTAAGTACATTTTGTAATTTTATAATTTTATTTCTTATATTGGGCCACCATATCATAAACCTAAAGTGGAAGTCCACCTCATAACTAGAGGTAGAGGTAACTAGAGGTGGAGGTGTTTAAAGTAATCGTAATCGCTAAAATTATATCGTAATTAAATTGTAATTATTTTCGACGATCAATTATAAGCAGTAAACATTTATGATGGTTTGATTCCAAATTATAATTGCATAGAGAACGATTTGGTTCTGGTTCCGGTTCCAAATGTTTGGAATCGTGACTATCGATTTCTTAATATCTATTTTAATATATTTTTATATACTCAGTTCAATTTTATTTTTTATATCATATAGAATCATTATTTATAATTTATAAAATTACATCTTAACTTGTAAATTCATATAAACTACAAAATTTTAAGTTGATTCTAAAAGAACCAGTGTTGAAATCAAAATTGTTGGTTCGAAGTTGAAACCATTTTAGATTGTTTCAATTCCTAATTAATCGTGAATTGTCATAACCACATTTTGATTACAATTTTAAAATAATAAAATTTCAACCGATAATTCCATTATGGTTAAAACTGTAACAGTAAGATTAAACAGTTTAAAATTATTAATTCCATAATTATTAATTGAATACTTAATTATCATATTAACTAGCAATAATCAAGATTCAATTTAAAATTAAATAACTAAAACATGGGAAAGTGTTGAGGTCTTTTAATTTGATTGTGGTAATCAAAATCAAGTAATGGGCATCATCACGAGGTTTGCAACTAATTTATATATTAATGCATAAACTAGTAACTCCTTTATCACCTTAATTCATGCTACTAATTAATCATGATATCAACAATTAACTACTTATGATTATTTCAAAAGATATATATCAATGTAAAGCAGTGTTTCTGGCAAAAATCAATTAAGAAAACAAAAAACACAATCATTTACCAAAAAAAGATCTGGACATATTTTTGTCAATGACATATCTTATAATGTGTATAAATTTTATTTTTCTTGAATCAGTCTATTTAATTGAAATTTGCATTATTCATCTGGAAATAATGCAATGTGCTTTTGGAGTACTTTTTAAGCTATATATGTTACTTTATTATTTATTTAGTTGGCCCTACTTTGCCTAGGGATATATGCATGCTATCATCATCCCATATGTATTCTTATCTCCATGCATGGCTCCACAATTTTAATTATTTCAAAAGGTTATAAAAATGTATATAATTATAATCACTAATTAATTGATTAAACATAGTAATTTACTTAATTAATAGTACGTTTTATCATATATTAATGGCAAATCGCAAAAACACATGATCATTAATTAATTTATTAATCAATATAATTATGTTTACAATAACTAGATTGAAAAGTTTGATTAGTTCAAGAACGACAATATGTAAAGGTAGGAACCCATTATTACTTTCACTATAAAAGTGCTCGACATCGACAATTGGAAGTCCCAAAGTTGGACCCAAGTGTTTGCAAGTTTGTGCATTGTCAAGAAAAAGGGACTAATATAATTATATTTTAAGATAATCTAGATTTAGATCATTATCTTAATTTAATGTACACTTTACTAGATTATATATAATCTTCCGCTTTTAATAAACAATTATTTTTCCTTCCTAATAGTACAACTAGTAAGTAATATTTCATCCGTAAACAATTATTTTTCCTTCCTAATAGTACAACTAGTAAGTAATATTTCATCCGTCTCACTAAGCTTGACACAATTCCTTCTTTAAGCTTCGCACATTCTACCCTACCATCTTTATCACTCTTACACTATTTTATACACTCTTTTTAATAATCGTGTTCAAAAGTTTTGTGTCATGCTTATTGGGACGGAGGGAGTACTAGTTTGAAATATTACAAATCTTGACATTTTTAAGGAAGTTTTACTTGTATTAATTATTTATAGATTAGGATAAAATAAAGATGTAACTGTCTTGATCTTGAATATTGAAACAAGTTAGCATTGAGAATGACATGTCTGGTGCAGAACCCTATGATCATAACAGGCCAACATGGATGGATGATGGAATCTTAGGGTTTCAATTATTCTGCTTCAAGATAAATTTTCCCCCAATGAGGAAGTTATCCTAAATATGGAACATATAAATTCCCATTTATGATTGTTTTTCTTGTTTGGTTAATTTTCCTTATTTTTTTGGATAAAAAGAACCTAGTTTTTTGATAAAAATGGATAAGATGTTTGAACTTTGAAGGTCTCACATAGTAGTTTATGATGGAATTTTGAACTCTCAATGGAGACATGCATAGTTTACGAGGATCTGTGAAGGCGAGTGAGTTTATCACTTCGTTTTCAACAAATAATTTGCATTTAATAATTATAGAAAGAAAAACATAGAGAATAATGGGTGCAGCTGGCGTGAGATAGGCTCATTTACTCAAGACTGTTGATTTAACGTGTGATTCTTTCACTTTACATATGCAAGCAACACCATCACTGCATTTGCACACTCAATTCTCTCTCTCCCACGCAGAGACACTGACAGAGAACAAGACACCTGACCCGTGAGTGAAGTATTACTAAACATTGTACTCCCAATTCTTCTTTAGTCATCTCATCTGCATTTTCCATTCCAGCTGCTGCTCACTTTGTCACCCACCACTTCTAAATTTCCCCTCTTTTTCTTTAAAGATTTGTGTCGTATATTTTGGTGTCTGCTTCCAATCTGGAAAACTCGATGTTTTGCTCCATCTAGTTTTGGCCAAGGATCTGTTTTTCTTCATTTTCAACAACTTTTGAAAAGGTGTTGTTTGTCTAGTTCAATGCCTAGTTAGTTGCTCTTAACATCTGAGCAAAGATTTGCAGACCCCAGAAGAAGAAATAAAAATGAAAACTTTGAGTTTGTTGAATTTGTTGCTGTTTGGGTTGCTCTCGTTTTCTCACCTTGTGATGGCTGAGCAACTCCAGAATGACAAGCTGACATTGTTAGGAATTGGGAGAGAGCTCAGATTATCTATATGGAGTGGGAATAGTTCAGATTTTTGCACTTGGCCTGGTATTTCTTGCAGCTCAAACAAAGCATTTGTGGAAAAGCTTGATCTTTCTAGTCATGGGCTTCGAGGTAACCTCTCTTTAATATCTGAGCTCAAATCACTCAAATGGCTTGATCTTTCCCACAACGATTTCCATGGCACTATTCCACCTGCTCTTGGAAATCTAGTAGAGCTCGAGTATCTTGATATTTCCTTTAATAGCTTTTTTGGATTGATACCTCCAGATTTGGGTAGGATTAGAAATCTCAGAGCATTGAATCTCTCCAATAATATGTTGGTGGGAGTTATACCTGTTGAGCTTGAGGCATTATTAAAGTTGCAAGATTTGCAGGTTTTTACCAATAGATTGAATGGCTCAATCCCACAATGGGTGGGGAATTTAACCAGTTTGAGAGTTTTTACTGCTTATGAGAATGAGTTGAGTGGTGTGATTCCTTCAAACCTAGGCTCTGTTGCTGAGCTTCAGCTGTTGAACCTTCATTCGAACTCGTTGGAGGGTTCGATTCCTGAGGCCATTTTTTCGATTGAGAAGCTCGAAACTCTGGTTCTCACACAAAATAGATTGAGTGGCACTCTCCCTGCATCCATTGGGAGATGCAGAGGTCTCTCCAGCATTAGAATTGGTAACAACAGGTTGATTGGTGGAATTCCAAGAGAGATAGGGAATGTCAGCAGTCTTACTTATTTCGAAGCAGATAACAACAATCTCTCTGGTGAGATTGTGGCAGATTTCTCAAGATGTTTAAATCTCACTCTTCTTAATCTTGCCTCAAATGGATTTAGTGGGACTATCCCTTCACAGCTTGGCTTGCTTAGTAATCTCCAGGAGTTTCTTGTTTCGAGCAACAATCTGTTTGGAGAGATTCCCATGTCAATTCTTGGAGGTAAGAATCTGAACAAGCTCGATTTGAGCAGTAATAGATTCAATGGTACCATACCTACTAGCATCTGTGATGCTTCAAGATTGCAGTTCTTGCTGTTGGGGCAGAACTCGATCGTGGGAGAGATACCACGTGAGATAGGAAACTGCGGTAAACTGCTAGAGTTGCAGTTGAGTCATAACTACTTAACTGGAAGCATTCCTCCTGAGATAGGCCATATCAAGAACTTGCAGATTTCACTGAATTTGAGCTCTAACCATCTTCATGGGCAGCTTCCTGCGGAGCTAGGACGTCTTGACAAGCTCGTTTCGTTAGATTTATCGAACAATCAGTTCAGTGGAAGCATTCCAGCTGCACTGAAAGGAATGCTGAGTTTGATAGAGGTCAATTTCTCAAATAACCAGTTCAATGGCCCTATACCATCCTTCACACCATTTCAAAAGAGCTTGAATTTGAGCTTTCTTGGAAATAGAGGGCTTTGTGGGGAGCCTTTGAGTGTTTCATGTGTAGGTTTGAATGATTCTGCTCAAAATTCTTACCACCATAAGGTTTCTTACAGGATCATACTAGCTGTTGTTGGTTCGGGATTGGTGGTTTTCGCCTCTGTGACCGCTGTCGTCTTGTTGTTTATAATGAGGGAGAAACTTGAGAAAGCTGCCAAAGAAGAGGGAAAGGCAGAAGAAGTGATCACTAGTAAGCCGGTGATAGCAGCCGGAGACGTGTTTGTGCAGAATCTCCGACAAGCTATAGATTTTGAAGCCGTTGCCAAAGCTACCATGAAAGACTCGAACAAGCTCAGCGTAGGCACGTTTAGCACGATTTACAGAGCAGAAATGCCATCTGGGATGATTCTTTCAGTTAGAAAGCTCAGATCAATGGACAAAACTATGATCCTTCATAGAAACAAGATGATCAGAGAGGTCGAGAAGTTGAGCAAACTCTGCCATGAAAACTTGGTTAGGCCAATCGGTTTCGTTGTTTTCGATGATGCTTTGATCTTACTGCATGAGCATTTTCTCAATGGGACATTGGCTCAGTTCCTTCATGACTGTCAAAAGAAAAAAGAATGCAAACCTAACTGGCATGTGAGGCTCTCCATTGCCATTGGTGTGGCTGAAGCACTCGCCTTCCTCCACAGCGTTGCCATTGTCCACTTCGACATCTCTTCGGGCAACGTGTTTCTAGACTCTAACTTCTGCCCTCTTGTTGGTGAAGTTGAAATCTCGAAGCTTCTAGATCCTTGTAGAGGGACAGCAAGCATCAGTGCTGTGGCTGGTTCCTTTGGTTACATTCCACCAGGTACATATAATACCTCATTTTAGAGAATTAACTGCTTATAGTGTCTGATCTTTGGTTTGGACATGTGCAACAGAGTATGCATACACCATGCAAGTTACAGCACCGGGCAACGTATACAGCTACGGGGTAGTCTTGCTCGAGCTTCTCACTACCCGACTCCCGGTAGACGAGGGATTTGGCGAGGGCGAGGATCTGGTGAAGTGGGTGCACGCTGCACCTGCGAGAGGAGAAACCCCTGAGCAGATTCTCGATGCGGAGCTCAGCACAGTGTCCTTTGCTTGGAGACGAGAGATGCTCGCAGCTCTCAGAGTAGCGTTGCTCTGCACCGAGTCCGCCCCAGCCAAACGGCCCAAGATGAAGAGGGTGGTGGAGATGCTGCAGGAGATCAAGCAAGGCTGAGAGAAGAACCCTTCACCGGGTTTACTACTCCGGTTCGATAACGGAATCGGACATGCAATGTTAGTGAAACGACTGCATTTGCTGCATCCATGTCGAGAGATGATGGAGATGGGAAAACTGCCATAAATCAGAGTTTGAGTGTGTTTTTTAGTAAGTATGATGGCCTTCATCAGTTGTATTTTTATGAAGTAATTATTTTAATTACTTTAATTTTTGCATGAGAATCAAAAGATGAAAACACTAAAAAGTGAAAGTGAAAGTAAAGAAAGAAACGCAAACACAGGATCATTTTTCCATTGCCACAAACACTTAATTTTGCAGACAGACACAAACAACACAATGTAAGCATTACACATTCCTCCTATAATCTATACAAAATGACGTCGTTTAGCATTACACATCCATCTTCTATACTAGTAGCTCTACAAAGGACAAATATACAACATCTCTGAAGAATGAAAGAATCTGGCTTCGATCTATGGGGCCGAAAACCTCAGTCCGTGACGACGGCAGCTGTTGTGAGGCGCCCAAAACCGAAGCCGCTGCTGCCTCTACTGCTAGAGCACCATAAACCCAGTTCTGACTCTGGTCTACCTACTATGGTGGAGAGACGAGGACCCCATGTTTCGTTCACTCACGATCAGCATCCTGCAGCCTTCAAGAAGTTGTCAAATGGACTCGATGGGGGCAGCTTGAACGAGTTCTGAGCTTCGGCTGCACATGGCCCCCTAGCTCCGCTGATCGGCATGATCTGAATCTCAAACTCATTGTCGCAGTCATCCATCAATTGGTTTCTCGTCTGTCGTTATTAGCAGAAGGGACAACACAAGGAAGGAAAGTCGAGCGTTGAGATTACAATATCGGGGGAGGCTAGTATACTTGCATGTCGTACACTAGCAAAATTACTAATATGAAAATGAAATAAGCCTCACAGACTATGTTTAAGATAATAAGTACCTTGTGATGATGCGGCTTGCTCTCTCCGTTTGCGGTTATGGCCAACATGTTGCCATTTTTATTTTGCGAGATAACGTTGGACATCTTTTGCTGCTTTCCCTTCAAAAGGGTCTCGCAGTGGTTGGCCGTTTCTTTGTACGAGGCATCTTGGGATGTGCAAACGGACATCCTACCTACGTTATTCGCCGTCTCCAAAACCTGCCAGACGCGATAAAATTCCATTTAGAGCGAAAGAATTTCGTGTGATCTAAAACATTTGGATTTTCAGATACTCACAGAAAGTAGAAGCTGATCAACACTCAAGAGATTCGGGTTTTGCACAGCCAACTGTGTGTTCTCGTTGCTAACTCCAACCGAATCAGGGAAAGACTCATCGTCCATGGCAAGCACTGAGGCCGCCTTCTCTAGGGTTTTCTCACCACCAAAGCTCGACGCATCATGCCTTCCTTCTACGTTATCACACAGCCACGAGCCTTTAAGTGATCCCAAGTCTTCAGGAACGAATTCACTGAGCAACTCCTCTCGTGTAGCAGAAACTTCCAACTGCACAGAATTGTGTGAGACGGTAAGCTGTGAGAAACTTCCAACAAGTACACTTCACGTAAAGACGACATGATAATGTGCTTACCTCTGATAAGTTATCCAAACTTTTGATAATTAGGGAAGCAAGAGAAGCAGTTGTTTGTTCATCGAAGATTTTAGTTTGCGAAAGCAATTTTAGAGCTGAACTGTCATCTTCTTGGGATCCATACACGATCTTTGCGGTTTCACTAGTCTGCAGCTTTGAATCTTCTACCAAGCACAAGAATGGATCGATCTGATACGTACAAGAAAGATATAACACATAGAATTAAGGGGTAAATGTTAAAATACCCATTTTGATAAGTAAAAAATAAAAAATACCCACTTAAAAATAAAAGATAAAAAATACCCACTTTTTACAATAGCATGATGAAATTGATCATGTATTCATGAGAAGCACTTTTTTATCTTTTATTTTTAAGTGGGTATTTTTTATTTTTATTTTATAAAAGTGGGTAATTTTACCTATTATCCCTAGAATTAACATCTAATAAGCCTGAGGTACATTGATGGATTGAACAATTTTGAGCTTGTTCGACAACGTAATCCAAAGTATATTGCAAACACGCCTCCTTTTAGTATTAGATACATAACTTCTAATAAGAACATACCACTTTACTTGTGAGTGTAGTTTTGACACGCGCTGCTACGGGAATAATGCTGTAAGCCTTTGCTGCAAAGAATATCATTGAAACCGACAGCACAAAGAGGGACCTGCGACGTGACGGTGGAAGTGCTCCTGAACAACAACACCGTATATGTTATGGGAAGAATTCTTATTCAGATTTATATATATTCTGATACTCAACATGCTAACGAGTTGGAACAATCATTCTAAAATGAATTTTAATATGCTCAGGTTTACCTTCTGCAGAAAGAGCAACGTCCCTTAGAGAAAATGCAAGCTGGAAACTCCGAACAAGCGTATCGTGATAGGATGTCTGCGCCAAACAAAGAAAGATACTCATGATGTCAATTTCGAGATATCCTGTTAATAAACTGACCAAATCGAACCAAAAACAGAATAAACACGATGTGTTTGGTTTGATTGATTTTTGACTATATTTTGGGATCTCTAATCACCCTCATAGTAAATTACTCAGACCCGAAAGTACCTTGGCCCGAGAAAACAGCAGCATCAAGCTGTAAGTGTGAGCTATAGCGACATAATCCTCAGGCAGGTTAGCATGAGAAATCGATTGTGCCCAAATAGACGAAAGAAGCAGGTTTATTAGGTGGCTGCTCAGTCTAAGAGGAACAGCATCCTGAAATCATGAAAAACATGGAAATTACACATCATCGCATACAATTAAACAAGCATCGAGTTAGGAAAGAGAGGAAAACATAGATCTCAGATATGGACCATTTGTTTGCTAGGTTTGGCTTCAGAATCAGCATCAGGAGCCGGTGTTTTGAAGCTTTGTCCTCGACTGTAACTCGACTTGATTCTGTTTAGCACTCCACCACCATTGTTGTTTCCCTGTCCGACATCACCTGAGGGCTTGTCTTTGCTTGGTTCGGTGGGATTTTCTTTAGGCTGAACCCTCTGGTTTTTCATCTTATCGAACAGTGCGGCCGATGAGGAAAACACCGAAACAGTTCTTGAGAGCGTTCTCGGATAGAGAACGTTCTTCTTTGAGTCGGATACAGTGTGATCGGATTGAGGAGCTATTGAGGATGGCACGAGCACAACAGAGAATATCTGGTGTGCTCCAATGCGCGTGTCATGATCCGGATGCAGCATGGCTGGAAGTAGTTGGTGAAACAACGCTTCTGGGAAAGCCTAGACGATGGAAAACAACTTACTCAGTGAGAGAGGGTATAGAACAAAGAGAAGCATAAGATTAGATGCAACAAAGGCTTGCCTTGTTATTGTAAGATAGATTCGGCAACGTAGCGATTATTTGCGCTGTGCGGTAGACTGCAGAAATAGTAGTTCTTGCTATAACGTTCACGCTAGGTATGTTCTCTAACATACTAGCCATTACATCAAGGATCAAGCCTGCATCTCCAACCTGCTTATACAAAATGAAACAAGTATTACAGATTCTTTTTTCTTTTTCTTGATCATCGAATGAAGTGAGAGATAGCTCACCTTCGATGATAACTCGATGAGGCATTCGTCGACTGCATCATGGAATTTTCTGTTCCATTTAACTAAATTTTGACCAAGATTTGCATCATCAAGTCTGTTATGTATGCTCTTACGCAAATGCCTCATGATATCACTCACGGCACTGACTATAGCTACCGATGGCTGGACCTTCGACATTCGAGCAAGGGCTGTCGCAACCTGCACAATGTCGAGTTGAATCTCGGGCTGCTTTTGGACATTTTTGTGATCCAGATGCTTGACTAATATCAACAACAACAAGTGTGTATTCTGGCCTGCATGGTCAAGCAGTAAAAAATGTCATCAGTCTCGATAAACGCAGTCATCCAATTGAAAGAAACAAAGTATAGAACTCGACCATTTTCATCCATCAAGAATTGCATGTCTTTGAGTACAGGAAGCGCAATCCCGTCTTTGATCGGCCACATATTTCCATTATCGAAGTAACGGAACAAAGATTCCATAACACGGCGCAAGGTTGTTGCTTCTTTCCCGAGCCTGGCCATGTTATGAAGGCAAACCCTTGACCAAAAGCACGGGTTCTTGCAGTCCTCACTGGAAACAAGCCAACGCTTAATATATGCAGTCACTAATAAAAAATCAGATGTCAAGAGTGAAAGTAGAGCCAAGAAATTACTCTGCCACGTTGACAAAGCCTTTATCGTTCACGACCGATTCCCAGGAAGGTATCTTCATTGCATTATTTGGTGAAGGAGAGACAATCCCCTCACTTTTACTAACTTCTGCCACCCAATGTGGTTGGTTGAAATGCAAGTCCTTCCTCCAGCCTCTGTAATTTTCTAAGACAACCGAAACAATCTGCGCATTTGAAAGATTGAGAAGTTAAGTCAAATGAGGCATAAGGGCATAGTTTAAGATTGCAAGGATAGCAAAAGAAATATATTCTTACATTATCGAATTCGGCTGAAATATGAGAGTTTTCTCCCATGAACCAAACCTGTAAGAAAAATAAAACAAACAAGTTATTAATCTTGTAAAACAACATGGAAACATGAAAGTATCTCCACTAACGATTCATATACTAATTTACGAAATGTTTCATAGAAAAATATAATTCTCGAATTTCTACATTGCTTTGCTAATCAAGTACTAGTAGATAAACCGTTTTTTATTCTCTAGCAAGAATATTTGCTTGAAAAATCAATTCATAGTTAGATTCAAATTCATTATAGTAGAAAAATGGCAAGGGAAAACGAGCACGTTACCATAGCAGATAGAGCTTGTAAACCAGCTACCCTTAATTGTTGCACCTTCTCATCTTCTCCAATTTCTTCTTGGGACAGCTCGCAGAGCTTTGGAATAAATCCATCTAAGGTGAACATGTAAGTTCCGTCATTCTGAAGAGCAGGGAAATGAGTCAAAGTCAGTGAGAAGCTTACGGAATCAAGCAAGGGATACAAATAATAAAAATAAAAAAAATACAAGAAGAGCAGCACACAACCTGGTTATTAACAAAAACAAAGAGCGATTGGCATGCAACAAGTAAAATTTCGTCATTGTTTGGTTGATCCAGCAAGGTTTGAACAATAGTCATTAAACTATTTGCGAACAAAGGCCTGCAAAAAATTAAAATTTGAGTCATACTCACAAATTGATTGAAAACAGGACTAGATAAAGCGATTCAAATCAGTCGAAGTACAAAAAGAAAGTGAACATACATTTGCTCCCGGCAAGATGATATCAGTTTCTTGTAAATACACATAACAATTTTCACAGCGTGAAAATTTTCGTTCCTCAATTCCTTGTAACATTTTTGCTCTAGAGAGGTCGCAATCTATAGTGTCAAAGCAAACCAAAGAGTGAACAATTGCAACATTAGATAATATAAAGAAATCAAGTGCTAGAAGGAAACAAGAATATTTAATACAATATCATCAAACGAAAAACCGGTATAACATACTACTAAAAGCCAAAGCATTTCAAACTCTCTCTAGTTGAGACTTTTTGTGTTGGTAACAAACAATCAACCATCCTAATAGAAAACGAATCAATCACTACATCCAAACATGAATGATGCCACACAAAGATACCTTTGGTATTCGGAAAGGGTTTCTAACGGCATATTCACAGAGTTTCCCAATCTTCCTGTCATTAGGCTCTTCATCCTGTCAACCGATGACAAACAAAAGGTTCCGGAGCTCATCAAATCCATATACATCGTCAACATCAGCTATATAGCATGAAATCCAGCTAGCAACAAACGGAATCAAACAAATGTTCGTGCAAACAGAACATACGATCCACGAAACTAACCTGTGACTTGGGAAAAATATCTGATATCAACTTCTTGTACCTCTTCACAGGCTGTCTAGACCTTGGACGCATTGCAGGGCAAAAGAAACATAGGTTGCCACAAGCAGGCAAGACTTGCCTCGAGACTACACCCGAAACGACACCCATATTTATGTATTTAAAAAATTCCACAATAACTTATTATCTTTCTGCAAAATGAAACCGTCAGAATTGAATGCTTTCTTTCCCTTCTTTTACATCGAAATCGGTTAGGAGAAGAAGGGAAGGAAAGCCGGTAAGATCAACCACCCACTTCTGGAATGCCTGTACCACCCTACACAAAATCAATCAAATCCCAATCACAATTCGCCTCAAAATGCAAACTTTCTATCAACCCATTTCATCAAACAATCAAATTCAGACATAAAATCAAACTATGCATCCTTTTTCCCTTCTGGGCTACAAAATCTTGATCACGAACCAAATCCCAATACCCAATAAAAACACGCATTCATACAAGCTCTCCCTCCATAATCTTGATCGAATCACGGAAACAATCATAACATACATTACAATCGATCGACATTTCTTTCTATACAATAAAAATATTCTTGATCTCTTGATCATTATAGGAAATGGGTTGTCGGAAAATATTACCTTCAGACGAATGCCTGTAGAGAGCAGACCAGAAGTCTGGTAACTCATCAAGTTTATTCCGTTTTTTGATTTGTAATAATGCACCGTTTCTATAACATCCTCCGAAACTTGTGACTCTCTCTCTCCCTTCTTCCTCTACGACCCCACCTATTCTTTTCCTTTTCGGTGTTCATTACACAATTTTTTACTACCATAAATCATACCGTCACCATTTCTTTATTAAAAAACAATACTATATAAAAATCAACCGAACTCAATTAATTATTGACTCTGTCAAATATCAACACTCGCAAACTTATCAAGTGTGGGTTCCGACTGGTTTTAATTAGTTTGGTTGAAATAGTTGGCATGATTAAAGGAGTCCCATCGAATTAATTATTTAAGGGAAAATGAATGAGATAATAAATTGAGATCCAATTGTTGATCAAAAAGTTGTCATCTTCTAAGAAAAAACTGTACTTAGTTTTGTAATTTGCCTTTTTTTTTGTCCATATGTACAGCTAAAATTGTAATATGAACAACAGAAAGGAAAATAAAAGAGAGAAAAACAAATTCTTGGACCAACAAAAAAGAAGCAGGATGTCTTGCTCATTTCTTATAATACAATACTTATTTTCATCGTATATGTCTAAATTAAGTATGGAGTTTAGTTTCCACCATCATCCTTGATTTGAAAATGAGAACATGCTCTCAAGATTGGGAATAACTAAGTTAAAGTCAAAACATATGATGCAGTCCACCTTCATTGTTAGTGTAAACTGAAAAAGCTTGTAATTTTGTGTCGCTTTCTAAAAGCTTAACCTTTTATGTCTAATGCAGTAATGCTATGTCTTCAAACCTTCTTTATTTCTTGATAGACATGCCTCCCAAAAAGTATGCCTTTCAACTCCACTTTTACTCTATTTTCCCTTCAAACGCACTTAAGAAAATGATTGCAAACATGACAAAAAAAGGAATTTCTCTGCAACATCTTGAAGGAACTACTCTGTCCTTCACTTTGCTAGATTACTTTACACCACACTACCCTTTTGTCATGTTAAGTTTGTGATAGTTCTAATGAGGATAATTATTCCTTGTGCTCCTCTAGGCTCTAGTTCTAATTCAAAATTTCTTAGTGTATGTGAAACAAAACAAAAAAAATCAAGAAATCTCTTATAGGTTAAAGTATGATATTGAAAAGCCGACAAAAGAATTGGGGTGTTTTACAGTAAAATTTACATCTTGGATTTTTCAATACATAGAATCAGATTTTGCTCTGAGTATTTGCTATGTCATCTGATTTGGGGTTGAATCCACACCTCAAACAAGAGAATGAATTTATATTAAAAAGAATGTCAGGATTATGCACACTACCAAGGCACCAACAACACCTTCTTGATTAAGCTTTTGAGACACCTCCATGCTCTCTCTCCACATGCTCCACAAGCTTAACAGGGTCGCGGAACCCTTTACTACATTTGGGGCAGACGTCGAGTGTCACCTTCATAACCCCATGCTTCTCGTGCACCTTCTCCAAATGCTCTACAAGAGATCCAATGCTAGAAAATCTCAATTTGCAATGCGGGCACACCTCCACTTGCTGGCTCGTGCTCGTACCAGTGCTTGTGCTAGAGTTGCTAATGTTCTGTGCTCCTCCATTTGTGCTCAAGACATGATTGAAATCATTGCTCAGTTTTGCCATCCCTGCTTCAGCGGAAGCACGAACAGAAGAAGCTAAATTGAGGAAACTCGAAGCCCACTTGGATGAAGATGTTGAAGCAGCTTGTTGGGGTTCATCTTTTCTGGTTTTACTCAGAAAGTTCATGAACTGAAATGCTGCTTCGGGTTTTCTTGGTCCAGGGCAGCTGTGGTCAGGTCCAAACCGGTGTTTCAAGCAGTGGTCGTTGTTGCAGTCCCTACACTTGATAGTGTTTGAGAATGTAAGCATCTCTTTGCATCGAGGAACGGGGCATTTCCTTTTCTTTGTGGCTTGTTCATAGTTTGATGGATCACAATCTATGTTAACGTGTGATTCCCAAGTGATATTTGGATCTTCCTCAGGAATCAAACGAACTCCTTGAGCGCAGAGGGGGCAAATGACGACAGTGACATCATTTTTGCTAGCTTTCGGACATTGATGTCTGCTGTAGCTTCGGTGATCAAGACAAAACACCTATATGAGATGGTCAATGCACATCAGGAGCATATAGGAGTAACAAATCTGTTTAAAGGAAAACTAAAATGAATGCTCAAGGATAATGATGGTCATGTTACATAATAAGCATCACCTAATCACTGAATCAAACTCTTAAGCAAACATTGAAACCTAAGGCTAGCACCAGTTTCAAACATTTAGGAGGACTAAAAAAGAATACACTTGATGATTAATAAACAAATCCACTACAATTTTTCATGCAACCCCTCTAAAAACTGTTCAGGCAAAACTCATGAACTCAGACCTTCCAGTAGCTCTTGTAAACACACACACACACACATTTGAGCTGCAAGCAATGACAGAATAACATTTTATCTTTATGCAGATCCGGAAACCAGCATACTTCCAGATGCAATTCCATCCTCAACCCATATCAAACCAAAGCCAAAACCCAAACGAAATTAATTAAATACCCAAACCGAATCACACATGTAGATTCCGAAACAGAATCAAAACTAGACCTGTCGGCAGCAATCGCATGTAAATGGCAGGAAATCAATCTGGCGGCAATCGTCGACGCTGCAGTGTTTTCCTAAATCTGGGATTGCCGGAGTCCCCATTCCTATCTACCTCTCTCTTAAAAATTGGAAATACGAATCCGTGAATTCGGGATTCTGAAAGGAAAAGCAATCGACTCGAACAAAATCGTACATCTGAAAAGCTCCGACAACAAATATTCCGACGAGGGGCGAGGAATCCCTAGATTAGCGCCGGTAAATTGGGAATTCGGGGTTGAATCGTCGAATATATTTAGTTTCCCGAATTCCGCGTTGTGAGAGGAGAAAGACAACGATGATCTTCTTTAAATTTCAACAAATATAATGAGAATGAAATTGGACTCTTTCGAACTTGTTTTCTATTTATATACTCCTAAATATGGTTTTATTTTTATACGGACTACTAATCTAATACTAACCAACCCATTTTAAATATATTTATAGTTGTTTAATATGGTGAATTGATGATTCTCCTTTTCTTTTTCATTTTAAAATGTTATAAATATTGCGAATTATAAATAATAAGGCTATATTTGGTATCTAAGATACTATAGTTATAATTACACTACAGATGTACAAGTATGTATAATTTTCATTTTAAAATGAGTATTTAAATTATATTTTAGCTCAGTTGGAAAAATTGTCAACAACAACAAACGCCAATAAATTGCAAAGACACTATCTACCTCATGACTAAAAATATTAAATCTCCCACGAAACTAAAAATATTAACATGACTGCAAAGTCAAAACATTTAGGATAGTTTAACTAACAGGATATGATTTGATCAGCTTTATTCGCATCTTTACAATTAGGTAAATCACACTCTTTTTGAAGAAGAATAAGTTAAGAATTAGATTAATGTTGTTAGTTTTTATGCCTAGACACATATGAGAATGTAATTATAAAGTTAAAATAGTTATTAATATGTTTTAATCAATCAAAATTGTGAGTGTATTTAAAATAAATAGATCAGTAATAATTATTTTTAAAATATGTTAATTTTTTAATTAAGAGTATATAATAAAAAGTAAAATAAGGAGTATTGAGTCTAGGAAAAGTAGGCATAAGCAAATTGGGAAACAAGTAGGCCCAAGTCCAACCAACAGTTTTTGACCTTTTGGGCTGAGGTGAAGCCTGCTCATGACAGTCTGTGTACTTTTCACTTTTCCTGTATACAAGGGGGAAAGGTTAGTACAAACATGAAATTAACTGCAATAACCATAATAAAGTTTTAATTTTCAATATACATTACTAATTTATACTCACTCAAAAATTAACTAATTCATTTAGGTATTAAAAAGATGATCTCGAACATAAACGACATTGTTTTTAACTTAAAGTTATGCAACAAAATAACTGCTGAAACCTCAAATGCCAAAAAAAATTACAAATATCAAGACTGAAAAGTCACGTTGAATTGCAAAATAAAAATTATAAGGTTATGAATTATTTCGTAATATCCTTTTCAATTAACTGCAATAATTTTCATTTTCTAATATTGCATAAACTCCCAACACCCTAAATCACTTTATTCCATAAACTTCATACACAAGTCTAAGATGTTCATTTTCGAGACTAGAGTGCCATATATTATAAGATTGGAGCAGAAACATGTGACATTAATAAGGACAAATTGGGAAAAGAACCGTAAATTAAATACTTAGTTTTTTATCTGTAAATTATAATTTGGAATTTTGAAATTCACCCCTGACACAAAATGGGTAACTTTTTACAAAATGGGTAACTTTTTAAGACCTTGAATCAAAAGATATTATTAGAATGGGACTCGAGGACTTTTCTAGCCAAAAGCAATTCATATACTCCTCCCTCCATCCCACTAAATTAGACCCATTTGAAAACCACTAAATTAGACTCATTTAAAAAGTAGATGAGTGTATTATTTTAATATAAATGGATCTAATTTAGTAAGATAGAGGAAGTACTATTTATATATCAAAAGAAATAGGGGCAAATGCTAAAATATTCATTTTGATAAGTAAAAAATAAAAAATACCCACTTAAAAATAAAAGATAAAAAATACCCATTTTTTACAATAGCATGATGAAATTGATCATGTGTTCATGTTATTCAAATTTAAAATAACTTGAATAACATGAGCACATGATGAAATTCATCATGTTATTGTAAAATAACATGAGCACATGATGAAATTCATCATGTTATTGTAAAAAGTGAGTATTTTTTATCTTTTATTTTTAAGTGGGCATTTTTTATTTTTATTTTATGAAAGTGGGTAATTTTACCTATTATTCCAAAAAATATATAACCCAAAATTAACAAAGAGATTGAATGCTATTAATATTAATTTCCTCGAAGTTGAGTCTCTCTCTCTTCACTTCCTCTTTCACCTCTCTTAGAACATACAGCTTTTAGTGTAGTTAGTTTCTTCAAAAATGTGGCCACCTACAAATGCTAAAGCCTTCACAACGCCAGTAGGCAACCCTCTGCCGCCGCTAGTGGGGCCGCCTTCGGCGGCGGAGGCGGAGGGGGAAGCGAGCCACTCGACTCACCGGTCAATCGAGACGCTGGTGGTGGTGCTAGCTGTCATCACACTGGTCGGAGTTATAGCCGGAATCATAGCTCGGCTGTGTGGCGGCCGCCATGATGGGGAGGGATGGGTGGAGAAGAAGTGCCGCAGCTGCATTGAAGCCGGAGTCGCCACCGCGCCACCACCACCCGCTAAGGAGGAGACGCCCAAGCCGGGCGCAACTGAAGACGCTAACAAGTGACATAGGTTTCTAATTTTGGTCCCTTCCTTTTTCTAAGATACTGCATCTTTTCCTAATATTATGTATAAGTAGTCATTAATTAATGCGGCAATTAAGGAATATTTAAGTATGGACATAGCTAATGTTGCAGGATTTTGGTCGGAATATTTGCCGATAGAGATCTTTCTTTGTTGTACGATTTTCCAACTTTTGTTCTTTTATTTTCGTAAAACCTTTTCTTTTTATCTACTTACGTAAAAAAAAAAAATTTACCTTTTTATATACAAAGAGTTTCTGTTTTCATTTTATTTTGATTATTACTCGAAAATGGTGCGACCGTTACCCAGTGTGCTACTTGAGATATTTGCAGTCTAATCATGTCGATTGTCTTACAAAAAAGAACTGGCAACCAATTATTTTGAATTCACCTTCTTTAACATGATATTCAGTTCTAATGTAAAGAAAATTCACTCAGATGTTACATTAACGAGTTCATAGTACTTAAAAAACGGTAGCACCATTTGTTAATGGGATTTAATTTTGACATATCCACTAACTAAACAAATTGTTTTATTAGTCAAGGAAATTGTTTTACTAGATACATGATCAAACTCAAACTTATAAAAGTCTTAATCCATCATCACCCAATTGGGAGCCGATATATATTATAACGAGCCCTTTCATGCTGGCTGAGTGATTTGTGTCACCATGGTTCCAATTTGTAACACGTGTACAGTTCGGCACAATCATTAAATATAATGAATTTAACAATAAAAAAATGAATTCGAAATATCGTCACTTCATTAGGTAACAATATATACTAAAAACGGGCATGAGGTAGGTATGGCCACACGTCACCATGAATATAATATAAGACTAAACATACAATTTTTCCCTTGGGCCACTAGTTAATCACCTAAAACAGCAAAGGTGTGTGGTGTGTTAGTCTATTGGTAGGAGTTAATGTTCGAGGCAATTTCGGGTTTGAATCATCCGTGACACGATTTTGTAATTTAAATTTAATATAATCCAATTTTTAAAACAGCAAAGGAATATTGAACTGCTAAAATCACCTGGCAGAAATGCAGTAAGATTGCATGACACCATATCTGAACTCAATGTTTAGTAAACTAAAAACTTCCAATTTCAAACTGATTATCGTCGGTCAAGTATATTCAACAAAAAGCAACTACCGTATGTAAATACTAGCTCTCCTCAAGAATACAGAGACATAAAGTCATATATAAGGCTAACTTGATTTTTCTCATATTTCCATCACCGGATGATAGCTTATATCTTCACTGGGATAACTTGTGCAATTACAAGCTCAAATAGAGTCGTTGCAGTCAAAGATCAGATCTTACCAGAGATAGTAGGATCACATCAGAATCGTGTGGCATTATTGTGTCCACACATCGTGTCTGCATTCAAATGAGGCCTGAAACTGAGACAGTAATAGAAAGTTGTCTAGTTGTATATTAAGATTAAAAAAACTGTTCAAATGGAAGTGGCCTACTCTTCTGCTCGGAAAAATGATTTCTCTGCCTAGAAGCTGTATCTAGTAATAACTGCGTCAATAAAAGTACGTAGGAACCTGTAAGACCTCATAGAAACAACGGCTACATGTTCATCCCATTTCATGGGATCACGTTTTGTTGTCGTGATTGGTAAATACAACCAGAACATGATGTTATCTATCATGGTCCAAAGTCAAATTAGAGTATAATCATTTAAGGATTATTATAAATATATCAAAAACAACACATGGAAAATAGGGTAGTACTCCTTGACAAGTCAACATGGGAGAAAATGGCTTCCACGTGTAAAAATCACGCATACAACCATAGTTTCTGTTTCGAGATAAGAACTTCATTAAGGTATCCCAGCGTTAAATAGAAATTATGAAGTTATCCACGGCCAAAGAAGGACATGGAAAACCATTTATATTAGATCAGTAGATCTCTGTATCTCTGTATCAATGAGTCTTTATATCAATACATAACTAAACTTGTCACAAGACAATCAATCTCCTTCTCCTGTGACTAATTTGGAAAAACAAAACAAGAGTAATCTTTCTACATTGACATTTAAATCAACAATCAAGACTCTACTTTACAAGCCTGAGGCCTCAACTTCAGTCAAAAAGCTCTAGAGCGATCAACTGTTATCTAACTACACGAAGGACATTAAACAATTTCCATAAACACAGCAAGAGAGCACGCAATCAACCTTAAGAAAAATCTAAATCAAATTTAAGAGGCATAAGGAAACACCCATATTCAGAGTGTAGAGAACAAACCAAGGAGCAACCTGGCTGAACAAATTCAGGTAATGATTACCATACATAATTATACACGTCTTAATCTTATCAAAAAATAAAATTGAAGAAATCTCAGAATCTACTAAATTAATATCATACCATCTCAACTTGTTAACAAGGAAAACCCGGATTTAGGAACCATAACTTAGTAGATTTCATAAGAAATAAGCACAATTTTAATAATATGAGCTCAAAACAAAACTTGAACAAGATTTCCGCAATGCCAAAGCCACCGGAAAAAGAAAGACAAGTAAGGTCAAATGCAACAATCAAATATTTTCGAATCCGACCGACTCGACCACCATAGAAAAATATTCGATTCTTCAACTTATTAAAGCACGAACTAAAGAAGAAAAAAAAAATCAAACTCGGCTAGGGCTTGCAATAAGGTTCGATTATTCAGCTCGTTAATAACCGGGAAAAACCAAAAAATAGAATAAAATAAGTAATAATTCAGAAACCCTAATTTCGGAAAGCTCGTCACCGATCGAAGATCTGTTCCGTTCTCAAAGTCGGAGGCAAAGGCATCCAATCACCGCCTCTAACCATTTCACGCCATCAAAGGAGAATAACAAGCCTGACAAATAAGACTGCTTCCTTTCCTTTAATGACAGAAGGGGGAAGAATGAGAAAGAGAGAGTACTAGTGCATTCACTATTTTTAGTTCTCCCATTCTTTCCCCTTTCTGCATTAAGGAATTCCAAAGGAGGTGAAAGACGTATTTGTCAAGCTTGAAATTCTCCTTCGATTCGACATAAAAAAAATATTAGATGAAGATTTTGGACCACTTCTCGTCTAAATAGGGGAAAGTGAATAATTTTTATTATTTATTTAATACTCTCTTCGTTCCGTTATTACCTTCTATTTTATGTAAGAAAACACTAACAAAAGGGATTGGATATATCTATTCTTGTGGCTTAGGGCAATATTTAGAAGTTGTTGGATAAAGCAAATATGGGTGGATTGAATTGTTTTGTGCTCTTCATTACCTATAAAGAGGCAAATACTCACAATTTCTCAATAAATGTATCAATTGAAAGTTATATTAAAAATTATTTATAATGGTAATGAATATGACGGTTTCATGATAAATAAATGTACAATTAGGGAGTGTTTGGTAGGGGAGTTGAAGGGAGTTGAAGGAGGATATACTATTTTCATCCTTCCTCGTCTTGTGTTTGGTAGCTGGGCAAGTAAACTCATTGGCCCGTCATAATTTTATGGCCCGTCCTTAATTCTACTGTTACGTTAGGTTGTATAACCCACCAAATAGGTGATATTATTTTAAACCATTTGGAACAGTGTCAGTCAGCGATCTCTGAGTGTCAGCGATATCTGAGTGTGGATTATTTTGTTCGTAAAATAAACAATTATATGTTGAAACACATTGTCAGCGATCTCTGAGTGTCAGAGACCGCTGACACCAGTGGCATTTCGGTAATTTTTAACTAGTTCTTTTCTTGTCTACCAAATGGACCAACATATTATAATTAACCCCTCATATCCTAAGCCACCACATTATTTTAAACCTATCCATCCATATCCTAACTTAGCTACCAAATGGACCCTTAATAAGTCAAAGATAGATTTGTTAAAATATTGGGACGTAAAAGCAAAGCATAATTTAAAAACTCTAATAAAATGAGTTTGCTCAGACCATCTTTAATCTATTAATATATTAAAATTAAATTTTAATAACTATTTTTTCTTTAAAATTAAAACTATTGTTAAATATGTAATTTTATCATTTTAATTATTTATTACTATCACTAGTTATTTTTCGTATTTTAATTTTAATAGGAGCTAAATGGGCTGATTTTAGCCCGTCCAGGCCCATGGAAATGGGGCTCAAGTTCAAAAGGTTTAACTGTACCACAAAAACCAGCTTTTAGGCTACGCCCCTTATAAGGCAAGAAGGAAGCGGCTATTCACGAAGTCACCTTATAAGGAGTATTATGGAAAATTATTGTATCAAAATTTCAATTTGAGATCTTATTTCAGTTTGATACGTCCACCTACGAAACTCATCTTGCACTTTCGTCTCGTAATGTGTATTTTGATAAATTTTCCCAAGGGATCTTCTTAATTTAGCACCCAACTATACGAAAACGCTCGTCCGTCCGTGATAGATGGAGTTAAATGTCTGCGAATGACGTGGTATGCCTCGTAGATAAATATTGTAATTTTAATAAAAAAATTTATTAATTCTCATTGTTTTACTCCCTCCGTCCCACTTAATTATACTTATCTGCTTTTGACACGCATATCAATATTTAGTTATAATAACTGTTGAGAAAAGAGTTTTATGCTTTAAACTTGCTAAATAAGGAAACGTGTCTAATTAAATGAGACAACTCAATAAAAAAATATGTCTAATTAAGTGGGACTGAGTGAGTACTAGAGTTTATTGATCATGATATAATTTAATATTATTTAATATATAATAATAAAAAAATGAAATTTATAATAATTTATATGATGATGTGTCAAAATCATATTAGTCGTGGGCACGTTAAGAAGTGTCTGTCGTGGGAGTAAGCGGTGGTCCCCAATGTTCAAATTTCTAAAAGAGTGTTTTTAAATGATTACACTTAATTATACAGAATAAAATGAAATATTTGTTTGGAAAAAAAAAATCTTAATAATTAAACTCTAAATAGAAAGTAATAATTTATTTTTAAATAAATAACTTGCTATTTTTATATGTCTGACTAATTAAATTTATTGATTTCGAAATGCATAACATCCAGTTATCCACAATGTCTACACCTATTTTCATGTCCACACACAACTTTGACTAGTCGCTTTTCCTTAAGCAACTAACTTGGTTCCAATTACTTTTACTATACTATCACCACGTTTCTATAATACATACTTCATCCGTTCATGAAAAATGTGTTACGAGTGAGCCGACACGAATTTTATTGAAGAAGAGTTCACAAAATATAATATACACGTAAGATTTAAAATATTGAGTATTTTTTTAAATCAGTCTAAAGAAAAAAAACACACAATCTTTATGTACTGTCCAAACAAATAATGAGAGTATACTTTTCGTTGACAGATTATTGTAGTAATGCTATGTCAACATATGATTCATTATAGTTTTTATTATTATTATTTTGTATCGATAATTAAATTATAGCATAATCAATAAATTTTAATTTGAAAGTCATATTTTTTATTAAAAAAATAATATTTATTTACGAAACGAAACATGTTAATCGTTCGTGTGTGTATTAACTCCACACAAACTTGTTATTCATGCACATAATCGTCATAGCCAACACGGTTAGTTTAAGTATAGCTATTTTTGTTGGTAACTGTTTGTTTTTAGAATATTATTTATACCTATTGATGTACAAAAATCCGAAATGTGCTTATTATAATAAGACTAAGCTGTCCTTATTTAATTATATGTATCCTCAAATAAGACTAAGTTTTAATTTTCATCCACTATATCCATTTGGGAACCTGAACTAGGTATTAATCCTTGTGTTCACGAGACAAAGCTCTTTCAACTCTCCACGCCTGTTATTTATGTTCTATTTTGATTAAAATTATAATAATTTTTTATTAAAATATAACATAAATAACATGATAGAGATAATATGATTTACTACGTACTTTAATAATCTATTTTAATTTTAATTGTAAATATGTAGCGTTAAAAATTTAAATCATAACGGAGATATCAATTTAATTCGAAATTGGTAAATTAATTAATCCGAATGGGAAAAGTGCCGTTACATACCGCATTGACCTTAGAACGTGGTGATCAATGACATAGTATTATAGCTTATCTTATCATTAGTACATTCGCATTTTTTAAATATTAATTTTTTTCCTAAGACATTGTATATAAACTTTGCGTGGTTCATGAGGGTGGTTATATAAATAATAAGAGTATGTTTGGTATCCAAGATATGATGTTAATTTTAGGATAATTACACCAAATTCAAGATACGATGTTAATCTATACCATAGTGTAATTATCCTAAGATTAATATTGTATTTTATATACCAAACATACCCTAAGATTACAAATGAGGATACACAAAATACATAACAAAAAGAAAACAAAAATAGGTACTCAGTAGTCGTAGTCTCATAAGTTGATAAAAAATAATATATATATATATATATATATATATATATATAGGATGTAGATCATATAGAAAGTGGTTTTTCGGTATAAAATAGGAAACAATCACAACAATTGAATTAGGAAATCTAACGGTTCAGATTAATTCAGTTATTTTCGTTTTTTATTGCATTAAAATATTACAAATTTAAGAGCTGAAGGATAATTATGTAAATATTGCAGGGAGAGAGAAAAACCGTATATATACAGTTGAGAATGTGAATTGAGGATTGAAATAATGTAAGTGGATGCATAACAATGATTGTTTTATGTGTTTGGAATGATATAATAACGTATATGCATTACGTTTTGTTAATTATTGCATCGTTTTGATCATTGTTGCATCGTTTAAACGACAATTTGCATTGAAGCAGGCTACAGTTTTGCATTACTTCATTTACATTGTTGCACTGTTAATATAATTATGATGCATTGTTCTTGATTAACCGTCTACTAGTTGTTGCACTTGTATTCTTAATAGTTTGCATCGAAAAAAAATTGATGGAAGGGGCAGTGAATTCATGGCAGGATGGTTTCTTTTAGTTACGTTGTTGAATTGTTTACACGACAATTTGCATTGAACTAGGCTACAGTTTTGCATTACTTCAATTACATTGTTGCACTTCTTTCACTCCCAACTTGCATCGTAACTTTACTCCGTCTGGGTGGAGTTTGGAAATCGTCTTCTTCGTCGCCAGTCGTCGGTCGCCTACTTGACCTTCTCACCATTGTTGGTTGAATTGTTTGAAAACGTAAACTGGAAGATTTTTGGAAAGAGTGAATTAGATTTTGGGTTGGTTGAGAGTTTATGGTAACTTCCCTTAGCAGTTACCTAAATTAAAGCTGAGAGTGTATTTTTAAAATTATTGCCATAAAACCGCCAATTGATTTTTTACTATATTACCCCTGATGCATTGCTGATAAACGATGCAACTCGTTTTTGGTGGGAATTTGCAATTTTCATGGATTAAATAGCAACCGTTGGATACATCAAAATCAACGGTGTGGATTATTTCTTATTTTATACCATTTCATCCCTTTTTACCTGAAACCATCCCTATATATATATATATATATATATATACTATACTCTTTCAAGTTTCATTTAATTTATACCATTTTCTTTCATAAATGTTCCTTTTAAGACGTCACCTATCAAAAAAGAAATAATTAATCCTTATAGAAATGGTAGTTCCTCCTCTATAAAGAACATGTATATTTGAGTTTGAAACGTGTCCTGACGAATAATTTCAATATATTATGAATAAAAAAAGAGTATTACAGTATTTATCAATTAAATATAATTAAATATGTATATATAAATAAAATAAAAAATAATTATTAATTATTAAAATTATGAATGAAATAAATTTATAATTAAATATATAATGTGAATAATTAAAAAATTAGTTTAATTATTAAAAATAAAAGTGCCTAAATTTTTGAATACGAAATGTGAAGTTTTTGGTCTTGTTTTCTCAGGGTGGGGCCGGAGCGGGCGTAAAGCAGCAGATCCACAGAGAAATGGCGCGGCGCGTGCAGGCACCGTGGGAATGAAGAGAATGAATAGGTAGAGCAAGTGGAGGTGGTTTTTATTTTATCAGGCTGAAGTTGACCGCTATGACACAGCTCAGATCCTTTTCTTGTTTTATGTTTCTTGTATTTCTCTTCCATTTCTGGAAGTTGGAGGATAGAGAGTCGTCGCTGCTTTTCCTCCTCTCCCTTTTTATGGCTATATTATCTCTACCATGAATCACTTCTACTCCTCTTAATCACTCTTCTTCACACGTTACTACTTGTAAGTCCTCTGAAGCTGGTGGTTTTCTCACTCTATTAAATTAAATTGTTGGACTGCTTTTATGATTATTTGGCTGAACCCCTTTTGCTGTTTATGTGTTTGATCAATTGCCTGTGAACTTCTTTTGGAGATCGTTGCGATTCTAATGATTTATTTCTGTTTGTTAAAGTTCATTATCCACATTTGGGAAAAAACAATAAAAGGGAAGTCTTTGTAACATGTATTTTTTCGATATTCAGTCATGTTGTTCTCTTTAAGTTCTGGGTGTTACTTAGTCAGTTAGTTACATATTCTGTTTCTGCTTTCTTCCCTTTTCGCTTTTATTTCAAGATTTTAGGTTCCCAATTATTCCTCTTGCCCCATTTGCGTGATAGTTTTGGACGGTTTCTGTTGAATTTGTAATATTTTCAAGTTTAATTTGATGATCATGCTTGAAATGGAAGGATGTTGTTGAACGTTTCCCCAATTTGATTAATTAAAATTTAATTGAGTGTTACCTTACAAAAAAGACAGCTTTCTCTTGCAAAACTACTAAGGTTTACCTTTAGAACCATGGCCTTGCAATGCTTACAAGTACTTCAACACATCTGCATCAGCACCTCATATTCACAAATTATCACACTTAGAAAATATTGTCTGAGAAACTCTTTTTGGATCATGTTTACCATAGAAGTCCTTGTCTGTGTGTGTTGGAGCATGTGTGTTAGCTACTTGCACCTAACATGTTCCCCCTTAGTAGCAACTTGTGTTAAAATTGTTCGTATTCGCTTACATAATAAGATATCCTGGATCCGTTAATGTTATTGTTTGTTCTTGCAGTTGGTGACTGATTAGTTTCTTTGTGGTCCAATTGTGTAGGTAGATTGATCACTACTTGATATAGCACCTAATTGAAGTATCTATATAGAGGCTTAAAAGATGAGCGAACCAACATCAAAGACGAAGGAGTTAGATGTTACCCTTGATGCTATCGGGTTTGAGATCGATGAAGTTACACCTAAAAAAGTTTCGGGTCACTTTCATGTTACCTCAAAATGCTGCCAGGTACCCTTCTCTCCTCTCTGTTGTTTGCATAAATCTGTACCATTGGCCTTTATGATAGTAGAATAGCTGTGATGGGAAAAATTTTAAGAGGCTTGATTGATTGCCTTGGCAGCCCTTCAAAGTGCTCCATGGGGGAGTGTCAGCATTGATATCAGAGTCGTTATCAAGCATAGGTGCTCATCTTGCTTCCGGGTTGCAGAGGGTGGCTGGGATACACCTGAGCATCAATCACCTCAAGAGCGCTAAGCTAGGCGACTTTGTCGTTGCTGAGGCCACGCCTTTCAGCGTTGGAAGAACTATTCAGGTATGGTTTCTACTTTCTAGCATTGTTTCTCAGCTGATTTAGTTGAAAATGGTTCCACCATGCACATTAGTCAAGAACGGATGGTCGATACGCAATGTGAATCGATTCACCATTATGAACAGGTGTGGGAGGTGAGACTTTGGAAAAGTGAGGATGAGAAAAGGACATTGGTTTCATCTTCAAGAGTGACTCTGCTCTGCAACATGCCTATCCCAGACTCAGCCAGAAGTGCTGCTGATGGTATCAGAAAATATGCCAAATTATGAAGTACTCTGCTCTTGTTCACTTCTTCTTCTTCCCACTCACAATTCTCTACTGCCAAACGACATATTACCCTTCTCCATTTGTGGAATTTAAAATAACTTGTATATATGGAATGAGCCTATAATATTGGTCTATGTGGGATACTGACAAACCTTGTTCTGGAAATGTCTGAATAAAGATTTGAACTGAATTTGCAATGCTCGTTCAAGAAACTGACCAACAATGGCAATAGCCTTTGGACACAGATTATATAAATGAATTTACTTGTAGCACAATATTTACAGCTTCCATAATCAAGAAAAAATTCCTTCACATTTTCTTTAAAACAAAGCTAAACCAACTGTATAATCTTTACCAAAACCAAAAGGTTTCATCACACTAGAAAGAAAAAGAAAACAATCTAGAGCATTAGAACCGAAATCGAAGATTTTAGCAGTTAAACACAGTTAGGCCTTCAAGAACTGTGTCGCCTTAGCTTCGTATTCCTCCTACTTCTCTGTTGTTGCTCAACTTCAGCGATCCGTCTTTCATCAGATTGAGGCTGAGGCTGTTGTACCGTTCTCGTGAGTACTGCCTTGACGCCTTTCTCCAGTCCGTGCCTGCCTTCATCATTGTAGCGAATTCATCGTAACTTATGCGCCCATCCTGCAGAATCACCGTTTGATCAAAATATAGCATAATGCAGTTGATTGCATGCACTGAGCAGATTCATCATTGTATATTCATTCTCTAGTTTTGTAGAGAACTGACCTTGTCTGTGTCTACGTCTTGGATTATGGCGTTGATGACCTCTTCGGTCATCGCCTCAGCCTCATCGGTGAGGGCAGACCTCAGCTCATCGATCTCTATATAGCCAGTTTCGTTTTGATCGAAGAACTGAAAGGCCTTTCGTAGATGATCATCTGTTTCCATCTTCCTCAAGTGAACAGAAATCGCGACAAACTCTCCATAGTCGAGAAAACCATCCTTATCCACATCACCCTGCACAGTTTGCAAAAGGAGGCAATGTTAATTTAATAACCTCAACGAGAACCCTGCAACGAGCTTTTGAAGGCAAACGTCTCACGAAAATCTAATGCCTAACACGTTTGAGGCACACTTACAGCTTCCATGAGGAACAAAATATCAGTTTCTGGGATATGATGGCCAAGCTTGTGCAGACCAGCTCTCAACTCAATCATGTCGATCTTTCCTCGGTTGCTCGTGTCCATCATCTTGAATCCCTCTTTGATTCCGGCCACTTCCTCAACTGACAAATGCTCAGCAATAACCTGCCATTTTCAGAAAACAATAGAAAGAAAAAGAAAAGGATGAGGAATGGATCTAATATATAACACTGGACTATAATGCAAGTGAGGCATAGTCAACATTACCCTTAAAGCCCTTTTCTTGAGTTTATTCATAGTGGAGAACTGTTTCAGCCTAGCTCTTACACTTTCACCTAAGGAAACATTAGGAGCACTTTTCGCGTTCAGAAGCCAAGGATGATCTGCAAACGACACCCGCACTCGTTAGGAAGCTTGGAAGACAATCAAACATATAGTACGATGCAGAATGCGCTCTACGTTACCTAGAACTTCCTGTGCTGTGGGGCGCTGTTTCCGGTCAGGGTTGAGCATCTTTGTTACCAGATCCTTAGCTCTATCAGAGACCTTAGGCCAAGGATCCCGTTTAAACTCCACGTTAGAACGAATGATTGCTTGTGCAACCCCTTGTTCAGTTTCTGCATTTGATGAATATATATTGTCAACAAATGTAGGAAATGGGACAATCATCAGATACTCAACCACAATGGTAACAGTTCTCTGCTAATTTCTTGTTTCTCACTCAAATGAATCAGAGTTTCTTTAGACTTTAGTTAACCACTTTGAACTATGGCATGCTAAACTGAACTAGTTAAGCTATTACCATACGAAGCCCGAATCAGATATTCGTAATTGTAACTACAACAAGAGGGAAGCAAAACTAACCAGCCCAAAAAGGTGGGAAACCACAAAGCAAGATGTAGAGGATAACACCGGCACTCCAAACGTCTACTTCCGGGCCATAGTTTCTCTTCAGCACCTCCGGAGCCATGTAGTAAGGACTTCCTACGATCTCATTAAATGTTTCCCCAGGCTTGAAGAAAACCGAGAGCCCGAAATCAATTGCCTTAAGAGACGCCGTTTCCTTCATGTTAGCAAACAAGAAATTTTCGGGCTTAAGATCACGATGCATGACCCCGTTTTGATGGCACACCTGAAAACGAGCTTAAGCATTAAGAATGCAGTTTCTCCACACACCACTAAGTATGGCCTAATGCAACAACAGAATGCAACAGAGATTTAAGAATCAAAAGGCAACCAAGATTCAACTAATCAGTTGGAACCATATAAGTTTCACATTAACACAAACAAGATTCAAGACATAGAAATCACATTGCAAATAAGGTGAAACCTTCACCTGAATCACTTCAACAATGGTGCGAGTCACGGCTGCAGCAGCCCTCTCAGTGTAATGCCCTCTAGCAACAATCCTATCAAACAATTCACCACCCTCACACAGCTCCATAACCAAGTGCACAGCATGATCATCCTCGTAGGTATCCTTCAAGCTAACGATATTCGGGTGCTTTGGCAATTTCTTCATGATCTCAACCTCTCTCCTCACATCATCAATATCCACCCTGGTCCTCAGCTTCTTCTTGGAAATGGATTTGCAGGCAAACTTCTCCCCTGTTGCCTTATCAGTGCACATGTATGTCACCCCAAACTCACCGCGGCCGAGCTCGCGCCCGATCTCGTAGAACTCCTCAAGATTATGCCCTGTTGGATTGCTCAGTACATAAGATTTGTGGCCACCATTTGGCACCACATGATTACCATATTCACTGGAAAATGGATTAGGCCTATGCTTGCCGTTGAGCTTGTCATCAGATGTTTGTGGTACTGCACAACAATTTCCCATCACACAATCTTTTCTCAAGATTCAACCTATTTTTCTTTCAAATACTCAGCCCAGAAATCTCTCGGAATTTCACGAGTACACACAAAGAGACCAATCAAATTCTCAGCTTTTTTCTGATCAGAGCACTGCAGATAAAGCTTCAATCTTTGACCAACAAAGCCTCTAAAATTGGGAATTCTCACTTTTCTTGATTTTTAAGCCAAGATTGCAGCAGGGTGATCATGTAGTAGCTCACGACGAACAAGCCTCAATCTTTCGTATCAAGAATAAGAAAAGGAAAAAGGAAAAGAAAAGGGTTTTTGCTCAATATTCGATAAGCTTCAAAACCCAAAACTACAAATAACAGATCTTTGAAGACTGAAAAGATTCAGGTGAAAACACCAAGAAGAGTGCAGGATTTATATATACACACATATATATTCTTCAAGAAAACAAGATGAAGATTATAAAGGAAAAGGTCTGTACTATAGATGATGATTTTAGGTTAAAATATGGAAATTCCTAGAACCACGAGGAGGCGAAGATGGAGATTTATGGGAAGGGGTTTGGGATTGAAGAAAACGTTGAAACATAGAATTTAGTTAGCATTCCATGAGAGAGAGGACAGCGACATTTCATGGAAAGATTCATAGACTAATATTTTATACAACCAAATTCTTTGCTTTTCATATCAACTGAATATTTTATCCTCTAAAATAAAATGACAAACTGAAATCCCAAGTGTTTTCCCCATATTGTCCAAAAAAGAGCTCAAATTGACAAAATTGATCGGAAAAAAAGGACAAAAAGGGATTTACAACTAAATACTGACAACTCTAATCACTTCGAGATCATAATTTTATGCTCCTTTTAGTTTGATTGTCCAAATCTTGCATACAAAATTACCAATGGTTAAAAAATCTTTAAAAATTTAATTAATGCAAATAATCGCTTCCTCAAGAGAGAAGAGAGTACATTAATTAAATAAAAGCATTTATAATTTTAAAACATATATTATTAAACTAAAAAACAAACAAAAGTTTGTATAGCCTTCTTACAAATAAAAATGGGTAGGGAATAAATTTCTAGAAATAAGGGGCAATAAAGTAATTGCAAAAGTATAATAAATACATATAATTAAATGTGCTGTATTTTCGCCTTTAATAGTTGGTTGACTTTCTAGAAGGCCACCTAAAGACGCCATTATATAATGAGTGGCAGAAAAAGACCCGATCTTCTTCATAATTGCAATGTTACCCTCAAATATATATCTCATGAACTCATCCTTAAAGCTTATTACGGTTTAACTTTAATTACAACAACAATTACTAATTCTGATAAATTGTCCAGTGTTTATTGCTCTATAAATACGTGACATAATTTTTACTTCGCGGTTAAAAGTAACAAATATTAACTCGTCCAAAATAATTACTCCTAATAACATTGTTGTCGCAAGTGAGGGGTGCTTTTGTCAATTCAGATAAGAATAAAAGTCATATTTTGTCAAGAAGCATGTGATATTGCTTTATAAATTAAAAGAAAATAATGCGATACAGTTTCTGTTGTAAAAAGTTAACCGATTTCGAATCGATTAATCGAAATTAATTTAGCATTGGTTAATCAGTATTAATTAATTGATTATTCAAAATAAAATAAAAATACATATTGAGTATTTATTATACTAGTTTATTGGTTTATGATCAATTCAGTATTGGTTATTTCGATAACGGAAGATTGACAATGGTAGTAAAAAATGCTAAAGATTTCTTGCAAAGCAAAGGCTTACGTCCAAAACTCCATTATTATTTAAACAGTAAATATAATATATATTTCTTAAATTATATATACAATTGGGTAGATGATGATGATGATGATAATAATAATAATAATAATAATAATAATAATAATAATAATAATAATAATAATAATAATAATAATAATAA
>JAPKLX010000002.1:6463288-6589919 GCA_026898415.1 Leonotis leonurus | reverse complement strand
AATAATAATAATAATAATAATAATAATAATAATAATAATAATAATAACAACAACGTGACTCGTGACAAGTGTTTATGAAAATACGAGGGATTTAATTTATTGTTTATTTTTTAAAAAAATTAAATAGGTATGTGGAATTAGTTAGTGTACGTTACACGCTACTACTTTATGAAAGCTTCTAGAATGAGTCAAAACTTCCACGTTTTATGGATTATCTAACTACTTATATATTTTCAAACGCAAGAATATTATTATTCCTCATAAAAGGGGGTTAGTGGGAATTGTGGCAAATTCATTATTATATATTGGATTTCATTTTATTTTATGTTTCAATTTCTGAAATAAAATTGTTAAACGTGTGGTTGAACAGTGTAGTAGTGCCACGGAAGTGGATTATTTAATTAACTTATTAAGAAGCATTATTATAACTTATATAAGTCAATGAATATTGACAATTAGGCACATGTTGTTATGCTACATGCACGCAACCGTTAGAATATAAAAATAAATATATTATATAAATTCAAAAGTCATGTATCATTATTAATTATATTACTATAATTTTGTGTCGTTTTTTACAATTTTAGATTTTTTTTATCATATCGAGTTATTATCTCATCGTATCAATATGAAAGTTAGTGTGTTCAAATTTAACAGATCATATTTGTGTTCAAATTCAACAAAATATTATTAGGTCGGGTTCGAATTTGATTTTAAACAGATTAAATTGTTATCAGCTCAACCCGATAATAGTCTAATTCACACAATTTGAGAGTCTTCCCACAAGCACCAACAAGATTAAATGATAAAATGAGATGGAATAAGCACACAAAGTGGACCTAACCCTACATACAAAGAAGAAGCATCTCTTTGACTATTTTCTCATATATATGTTGGGAAATTTGAGATTCTGTAAATATCTCTATTTCTGATCTTTTCTTCCACTCACAATTTTTGTTGGCATCTCATCATTCATCAACCATGGGGAAAATGACATTTTTAATTAACTGTACTTTTATTCATTTTTATACATATTGTGGCCCATTCCTCTAGAAGCTGGTGGGCCTCACCTATCTGGTTTCATGATAACAAAATCCAATCTTATTAAATATAGGTATACATTATCTTTTAGAATTTTAATAGGTAGAAATTTAATCATGGTTTCATTAATAAAATTGTTCATCTTTTTACAATAGATAAATTTTGCCAACAAATATTACAGCTGTAATTGCAAAAAAAACTTATTTATATTTGCAAAATTAGAAATTTTTTCAAATTTATTTAAAATATTATCTCTTTTTGTTCTGCTATTTATGTCATTTTGGTCCAAAAATAACATAAATAGCGGGACGGAGAAAGAGTCTAATAACCTAGAGGATGGTAATGAAATTCGAACTAATTAAACATCTTATACATAGGAATAACAACACTAAATTAAACTTTTTTGTATGAAACTTTACTAGTGCATTTTTTGATTAAAAAAACAAACATGCAGAAGCTTCTCCAAATTAGTGGTTTATATAGAGTCTAGAATGAGGAATAGGATTTTATGCTTTACCACTTAATCCTTTGACTTTGAATGTAAACAAAGAATCTGGCCCTATCAGATAAAATATAAATCATATGATTCTCACCCTTCTCTATGAAATCAAAATATCCCCAAACACAAAAATAAACAGATAATGTCTTCTTTTTTTCAGGTATTTTCCTTAGATGTCCTAAAATAATACCAGACAGAAAAAACTAATATTATACAAGTAAAATGTTAGATCTATACTGCTACTGCTATATCCACCTTCACTCATAATGAAGGTTGCAAAAATCTTCCTACCTGGTTCAAGTTATATTAATTTCAACCCTCCGAGCATCAAGATCTTGGCCCAAGGGCGAATGATTTGTTGCTCGAAAAGCAAAACGTACCAGGATCATAGCTGCATTCATGCACGGAACGTGCAGATGGGAGCATGCCCGTAGATAAGGCTACCTCTCCCTCTGTGTACCATATTTAACGTGATTTATTCACCATTTTACGGTTCTTGCACATACGGATGCTTAGAGGTGTGACTTCAACGAGTTCGTCTTCTTGAATGTATTCTATGCAGTCGTCAAGACTGTACTCCAGAGGCGAATCCAGGACAACTATACACACCAACGAAGAATTCAGTCCGTAGAAACAAGAAATGATATTGGAGGTTAAGCTATATAGAGCCTATGTAGCATAAATAGAAGAATTTGGAGTGAGTTGAGGAGTTTGTCCCTTCTCATATAATTACATTGTAACAGATTAAGAACAAAAGAATTGGACAAAGAGAGCAAGGAATATGATATAGTTTCTGTCACCTGTTACATCTTTGTTAGAACGGATGTTTGTGGCTGCCTTTTTCTTGCACACGTTCAAGGATAAGTCGCCTGGACGCTGATGGATTCCCACTATCTGACCTTTGTACACATCAACTCCAGGTGCAATAAACATCTGGCCTCGTTCTTGTGAACTTGCAAGTGCGTAAGATGTGCTCGTTCCATCATCAAAAGCAACCTTATAAGAGAAGAGCAAGGTGAAGTTAATGCATTTTCTATGGGACATTTGCCACTTAGAGACGAAGCACTAGGATTTCATTCACGTGTCAATTTACAGGAGAAGTTTCTAAGATAATGTTAAATGACATTACCAGAGAACCCAGATCACGAGTACTGATATCACCGGCCCAAGGTCCATATTCATCAAATATCGTGTTCAAGATTGCGGTGCCTCGAGTTACAGTAAGAATTGAATTTCGCAATCCAAGAAGTCCCCTGGTTGGTATCTTGTATTTCATGAAGGTTGTGCCTGACGACCTAACAAGAATACAGTCATTGGTTACAGTGGCAGATTAAAACGAAATCGAGCTTGAAAAAATATCAAGATTATTCCACACTTAAGATTCCACTAAAGAGAGAAGATAACTTATGCATGTTTCTCTGAACGTATACATGTGTATAGGGGAGACTTTTAGGGAGAGGTTATTCTATATGCAACTAACACGTCATTGCCAAAAGCAAGAGATTTTACAGGAAGAAAAACAAAACAAGAGGGTAGAGGTCAGTACCCATTTCCTTGAAGATCAGTCATATGTCCACGCCGCCTACCAAGAAGTTCCACTACGGGCCCCACGTATTCTTCTGGTACCTCAACAATAGCAATCTGAAGAAAAATCCATTGGAAATTCTCTCTTTAAACGGTAGCTTAAAAAGATAGAGGTAACAGACAGAATACTCATTTGATGCCTAGAATTATACTTCAACTCCATGTTTACATAAGGCATACACATACATATGTAAAAAATCAAAGTATCACCTCATAAGGTTCCAACAACTTGTCATTCGGTCCTCTTTTGTTGATAACTTTGGGTGGACCCACCATGAACTCGTATCCTTCTCTACGCCTGGATAAGTGTACATAACATATACATCAGAAATGTCTGAGATGTAAGAAACTGACTGTAAGTTGAGTGTTGGTCTCGGTTCTTACATATTCTCTATCAATATTGTGATATGCAGAGTGCCACGCCCACTGACAATAAATGTATCAGAAGTTTCACCATCTTCAACTTTCATTGCCAAATTTCTCTCAAGTTCACGGTAGAGCCGATCTCGTAGGTTTCTACCAGTGACATACTTTCCCTACAGTCCGCAATAAAAAAGATCGATCTAAGGGTATTTTAATTCATTAACAAAATTAGTGAACAATGTTTTTGCAATCATAACTGCACATGTTCTTGTATTAAAAGGATGATTATAGCTCAGATCTATACCTCACGACCCACGAAAGGTGAAGTGTTGATTGAGAATGCCATTCTCACTGTAGGTTCTTCTACCTTAATGGAGGGCAATGGCTTCCCTGTGGCTTTGTCTGCAATTGTCTCTCCGATCTATTTTGGTGAAATATATGTATGATGAATTTGTCAGAACCAAGAGGAAGCAACAATTATGTGTCACGGACTCACGAGTCAACGAAATAAAATACTAACCTGAATATCATCAATCCCACAAACAGCACAGATGTCACCAGCCTCTACTACGTCTGCAGGAACTCGGAAAAATTTTTCGTACACAAACAGCTCACTCACTCGACCAAATCTGCATGCATCTTCTGAAGTACAAATCTGAACAAAATAAAGATTTAAGTTATCTATATCCTAAGGAAATTAACTCTAGAATCATGACAGCTGAGCGTGAAAATATTTTAAACATTAAAATCGGCACGCTATAGTTCATCAGAAAAGAGCAGGAGGGGTATATAACATTCCTATGCAGAGTGGGGATGTAAAATAATTGAAGCAAAGTTCTGCAATGCTCCAGAATATACACATCCATAAATTAAACTTGGAGAGAAACTAGAAACTTATAAGCTTACTCGGACATCCATTCCTTTGCGCAACATCCCTGCATGCAGCCGGCCAATAGCAATACGGCCCTTATGTTCGTCATATTCAATATTTGTAGCCTGCAAAAGATACAGTAAGTCAAATAAAAATGCAAGCATGGAATATGATGCTATAAAAAACCCATCTTATTATAAGGTGTAGATCCAAGTTACTAAGTCGTATTTGATATCAGTAACTGCTGAGCATTTACTCAAAGCATGCTCGTATTATATTGATTGTCAACAGGCTAACATGGTTCTTCAATCTAGGCTCCCCTTTACTTTGATATCTATTTTATATTTTCCTCACCACCCTGCGATTATTATAAGATGCATGACATGAAGAAAAAAGTGAAATTAACATATAGACCACCACTTACAAGCATTTGAAGAGAACCATCTTTGGCAATTTGTGGTCCAGGTATGCATCTAATGACAGCCTCGAAAAGTGGTCCGAGATCCTCAGCCAAATCTTCGGGAGAAAGTCCAGCCTGTCCTTTGAGGCCACTCGCGTAGATAACTTGGAAATCACACTGCCATGAAGAACAAAAACCCAAAAAACTTACTAACTGTTGCAGTCAGAAGTAGTTCATAACTTCATGGAATCATGGTATCATTCTTTTTCTCCAGTCAAGACTTTGAATATTGTAATTTATAACACGGGAACTCAAAACCTTGCGTAGCTAGGTTCAGCAATGAGAATATGATTACAACAGAAATACAAGTTGACTTTTATGATAGACATCAGTTTCTAATTTCTATATAATCCAGCCAATCATATAATTAGCACCTATTCAAGAAAGAGACGTAGGACGATATCAAGTTCATGACTGAGATATAAGTTTAAGATGCATAGACTCATGGTTCATTAAAAGAAGATACCTGTTCATCCGTGGCATTCAACTCAATAAACAATTCGAAAGTCGAATTTATGACATAATCCGGACGTGCAGAGGGCCTGTCAATTTTATTGATGACAACAACGACTGAAAGGCCAAATTCCAGAGCCTTTTTCAGGACAAATCTTGTCTGCGGCATTGGACCCTCAACAGAATCTACCTACAAATCATAGTCAAATCCATCTTCAGCAATGAAATGTTCAATGCACAAAGCTTCAATACTTAGGAAGGGGCAAAAAGATAAGGAATGACAGAGGAACAACAAACTCATGAGGAAAATGCTGCCAAGTAAAAAAGTGGAACTATAAACAGGTGAATAAACCAGAAGCTTAAGGAAAACATACAATAAGAAAGTGTAAAAGCAGTTAAGATAAATGGCAGACGCTTTATCAAATACAGACATATCAAGGGAACTAAAATGACAGAAGACATAATTGCTCTATTATATTCCTCACTCCTCAGTTTCTTCATATCACATGGAAGGTTTTTTTAGCAATTGAGGGCAAATAGATAAGATTGGCATAAGATTTTTAAATGAATAAATAAAGATCAGTATGATATGATATGATATGAAAAAAAGTCACTGTCATTAAATGTTGCAGAAAATAATGAAGTACCACTAAGAGAACTCCTTCCACCATGTTGAGAATACGCTCCACTTCACCTCCAAAGTCCGAGTGACCTGGAGTATCAATGATATTAATCTTTGAATCCTTATATGTAATAGACGTGTTCTTGCTAAGTATTGTTATTCCCCTTTCACGCTCTAGATCATTAGAATCCATTATTCTCTCCTGCATAAATTGGTTATCCCGAAAAACCTGCACAAACACAACGGAAAGTACGTTCACAAACAAATGTAGTCTTCAGTCATCATTATACTCAAGAGTCTCCTATATAAGTTATTCAAAGAATAATAATAAGTGTTCTGTATCACAAGAATTACTAAGGATTGCTCTTCAGCAAGACCCGAAGAAGAAGTACCTTTGATTGCCTCAACATAGCATCCACCAGAGTGGTCTTCCCATGATCAACATGTGCAACAATTGCTATATTTCGTATGTCATCTCTCCTAACCAACTGGGCTTTCTTCTCTGATACAAACAAACAACACCATATTTAGCAACCTCATATTATAACAACAGCAATATTTTCCCCTATAACTCAAAATACAAACATTCCCATTAGCATCAAGTGCCATCAACCGACACCAACATAATGTTTAAAAAACAAGATAGTATACGTGCCTACTAGCATAAAGTTTGCCCCATTTCCATTGAAACCACAACATTTGTAAAACATAAGCTCGCGCAAGCATAACAGCAAACACAACATACACAAGTAAGTAACAATACATCAGCTAAATACAAACAAAGAAAACTAAAGGGAATGATCATAAGTACAAGTTTTACAGTACCCGTTGCAGCTTCTGTGACTTCAGAAACAGAACATTTAACAGAGTTCCGGAGAGGGATGCTCAAACGCTTGGAATTTGTCCTAATAGATAAAGGGCCGCCAAGAAATTGCCTATTAATCCAAGACTGACCGCTAATGGAACTTCTTTTAACGGATTCGAAATTTCTAGAGGTTAATGAAAGAGCTTTAGGAATGAGGTTTGAAGTAGGATGTGTACCAATAGCCATCTCCATTGCTCTTCAAACACACACTCTCTCTCTCTTCTCTCTGTAAGTGGTGTGGAGTCAAGAGATAGGGAGAGGGAGATAGAGAAGAGATGATGGGGTTATAATGGCTATGGTGTGACTGTGAAGCTTAAGTGAGATGAGAGGCTGTTATAATGCTTCGCTTCACAAATGCATTCGTCATTAACAAAGAAGAATTGCGGCTGCTGTTTCTATTTCTTTTCTTTTTCTTTTTCTTTTTTATTTTTTGTGATCTAAGGTATTTTTTAGGGGCAAAATTATTATTATTTTCTACCAGTGAAAATTTAAAGGGTATTTCAATCATTTTGAGTATTTGATACATTTATCTTATAAAGCAATCATTTTGAGTATTTGATACATTTATCTTATAAAGTAAATATACTTTTTACACGTCGATTTTAATAAAATTATTCTTTTTAAGTTTAGCCCTTTATATAGATGTTGAGTACCAAAATAGAATGCTTTGAGGGAGCTGACAACCCTAGAAAAATGTACAGTACTTACATTTTTATTTAAACTTAAAAGTTTATCATATTTTATAAGTATCTAAAAAACATTATTTAGTCCTTTGATAATGATAGAGATAGTTGGAATAGTTTTTAAATTATGGTCATCACTCATCAATTTAAGATGTGACTACAGTCTCATGACCAAAATTGTGGCTAAAATAGGAACAGCCGGGAGTACTATTATCAATGAGATATTAATCATATCACATACAAATGTGTGGCTATTCTTTGGCAGTGAACATAGAATATAACATGATATGACAATATCTGTATCTCATATTAAAATTATTTTAATCTTACCAATTTTATGAGATTAAATAAATTGTGACTTTAGAACGGATTCATTCTTTTATACTCGCTCCGTCCCACTAAACTTGACATAATTCTCTTATTTGGACTCCCATTAAACTTGACACATTCCTAAAATAATAAAAATGATCCCTTTAAAAAGGTGTGGACCCTACCACCTTTATCACTCTTACACTACTTTATACAATCTTCTTAATAACCGTGTCCAAAAATTTTGTGTCATGCTTATTGAGACGGAGGGAGTATTAATTAATTCAAGTAGTGAAAAGACAATAATTTAATTTGGACATTATTAAATTTCTCATAGAATTAATTAATGAAGGTATTAAATGTATACACCCGAAAACCCGAAAACTCGAAAAATACCCGAACACCCGAAAATACCCGAAAATTTAAAACTCCCTCAATTTTTCGGGTAATTTGAGTACCCGAAAACCCGACCCGAAATACCCGAGTCGGTTCGGGTACCCGACATTAAATCTCGGGTTCGGGATCGGGTAGTCAAATTTTGATGATTTCGGGGTCGGGTACCCGACCCGACCCGAATAGACACCCCTAAGCACTAGTCCTGAATATGGTCCAGTAAATAGGAACATTATCTAATATTATTATTGGGTTTCATTTAGTTTCCATGCACTCCTACTTTGGGCTATAAGCCCAAATATATGAATGGATAATTCATTTTTGGACTTCATCACATATATGTATGCGAGGGGAACGAGTAATTTTCTCTATATTAAGAAAGTAAAATATTATATAAATAAATAATTAGAGGATTTCGTGTAATATTATCCTTTTGAGTCATGTGACCATTGCTTTAAAGTTTGAATCATGTGGTTCTATTAATTAAGCCAATAAAATCAAAACCAATTATAAATTTAATTGCGCAAAATTTCTATAAGTTGGTATCTTGAAAGGAATCAGTCAATATTTGGTTAACAAAATAAAGTGGAGCAAATGCGTGTGCGCACTGCGCACTGTGCATGAAAACCAACCAATAAAATGCATGAAAAGTAAAGAATACTCTAAACGCATTTTCCACACACTAATAATTGAATATTGTTTCTAAACATAATTGAACTCGACAAGATAAAGCATCAAATTCTCAATATTTCATGTTTATTTTATTCATAAGTTTGAAACATTAATTACGGATTTTGTGAAGAAAAAAACGAACATCAATACAGTAACTTCTTCATCATCTTCTTCAATTTAAGAATAGATTTATTAATATCAATTTCATTAGCCCCGTTCCAGTAAAATAGCAAACCCCTGTATCAAAACTTGTTTCCTTAAATTTTAAGAATATTAAAAGTGGACAAATGTCTCACTCCACCTTCACACTACACATAGATCCACATACTCTTCGTCCCAATACATTCGAAAAAATATTATAAGAATTTAAAAAACCTATAGAAGTAAATAAATAAGATTAATAGATACATATATTTTAAGGAAATTGAATTATAATAAACTATTGGTTGATTTCCATTTTTAATGTATATTAATAATTCAGGAGTCGCATAAAATAATAAATTTCGTGCAATTAAAAAAAAATCACATTAGCAGCTCTTTGAATTTTATAAGTAATCGTGTAGATAAGAAGCTAAGCTAATTGGTTGATTTCATTTTGAGTTGGGGTTTTATTGGTTGTTTTGATTAACGAGTTATTTGAATTTTCTTACATGTCAAAAATCACTAAACTAATGGGAAAAATTAATAAATATTAATAATGTTGATTATGATATTAAGACGTGGACACCCCCTCAGATGACCGTACACGTGTAATGGTTTAGATGGGTAAATCCGAATGGGCCCACGAGAGTGAAAATTCAGCCAATAGGCGTTCGCCAAATTTTATTGGATTATTAATTTTGGTTTGTTGGTGAAGCGCCGCGTGTACAGTTTGTGACTAATCCACCACTAATTACCTAATCTAATGGGACCCGCCAAAAAAGGACCGATAGATAAAGCCTGAAGGTGATTTGTTTTGCAGTCAAGCCCCTACACTTTTGGCCTTGTCCACATTTCGGTACTTTTTTATTTCTATTGTTTGCAACTTTGGCAATAAAAAGGTTGCAAATTTGTAGCAAGTTTTATTTATGACATGATATTTAAATATTAGTTTTTTTAAATTGATGCATTTTTAGTTTATTTAACAAAGACAATGATATGTATGGTCACTATGTAAAATTGATTATGAGTAATAAGTACTATATATAAATGCCTCCAATGAATTTTAAAGATTATGTTGGTGATAGGTTAAAAGGATAAAGTGTGAATAATTTAATACACAGGGTAAAAATTAAAAGGATAAAGCTGAAGATGTATCCCATAATTTAAGAAACATATTTTTTTTGTAGATGTTTCGAACAAAATTAAATGTATACTTTTATTGATCGGATGCAGTATATATTTATTATGTAGTGATAATCACCTTATAATACATTTGTAATTGGTATAAAAACTGAAAGTGCTTTAATTATTAAAAAAAAAAAGATCTTGATTTAATATGCAAGGGCTTAAATATTACTCCTAGTTCAGAATGACTACTTGCATATTAACAACTTCTCAATTGCTTAAAAGTAATAGTTTGTTTAATATTCATAAGTCATCATACACTGGCTAATGAAATCTTAATTTAAATGATGAGTCAGAGTATTACAGATAAGTTCCATTTCATAACTATTTGGAATCATCCTAGAAAATTCTAGGGATTTGGTAGATGAATGAATAGAGAACAATACAAGGACCAAGCAATAAATTAAAAAAACAAGCAAAGTAAAATGAGTTTGCATTAAGAAGAAGCAACTATACCACAACAACGTTGCAGATAATTCCAAGTATAGAAACAGAGAGAGAGCAATAAATTCCAAAAACGTAGTATTTCTTTTGCATGCATGTATCATGTATATGTGGCTCATATGAATAGCCACTCCATCAACTTCACACCCTTAACTTCACACCCTTAATTCCTTCTTCTATCACAAACACACACACACCACACAATAGTGTGACAATAAGGAACAAAAAAAGAAGAAGTTCTCACTCTCACTAAATGTTGAATGATCAAAGAGCCCTAACCCTAACAACCACCACATTCCCAGAAGATCAAGACGACGATGACGGTGACGAATCCCCGGCCGTCAGGGACATCCACGCCATGACACCGCCCCGCACCCGGGCGTGGGAGACCGGGAGCCACCGGTCCTCGTCCCTCTCGACGGAGGGTGGAGAGAACTTCACCAGCATGAGCAGGGAGTTCAACGCCCTCGTCATGGCGGGGTCCACCATTGGGGGACCCGAACATGATCCCAGCTCGAGTTTGACCAGAATTAGGGAGGAGGAGAATTTTCATGAGGAGACCAACCCCTTGGCCATCGTGCCGGATACTAGTAACCCGATAGGTCCTGCACAATCGCCTAGGGGCGGGGGCCGAATCGCGCTAGCCCCCAACCATAATGGGGGCGAGTCGATGTCGGTGCATGCGGTGAAGAAGGAGGAGGCGGAAGCGAAGATTGACGCTTGGCAAAATGCGAAGGTTGCGAAGATTAATAACCGGTTTAAGAGAGAGGATGCCACAATCAATGGATGGGAGGGTGAGCAACTGCACAAGGCCACTTCTTGGATGAAGAAAGTTGAGGTATTTTTTATTTAATTCATACATTTAGATTTTACATCTTTTCATTTACATAGGTAGTTCACTAAGAAATTTTGGTCATTGGAAATTGATCTATTCAAACATGGTGTAATCTCGATCAGAAATCGAGGTCTTTTAAAAGTCATTATTTATAGTTTGATTAATTAATCACATAATTACAGTTAGAAGTCTTACTGTGATTATTATTAAGACTAAGTACTTTGAGTATGAGCTTATCTACTAATTGAAGTGAGAAAACAAGACATGATCTTCCTGTTTTGGTTAGGGTTAATGAAGTCGCAATTTACTAAGCTTGTTTGATTACCAACCAAGACGAGATATTTTTTAGCAAAGAACAGAGAAAAAAAAAAAAAAAAAAAAAAAAACTAACTCAAGGGATATTAATATTTACATAAGTGGAGTACACATTATAACATTTACCACTTATTTTCAAGAAGTATATTATATATATGCATGTGTATATCTTCCTTATCTGAAATGCTTCTCAGTGATGCAAAACTTGAAGCTAGCTTGTTTATAGTAATAAAATTGATGCTAAATGGTGGAAATATGCAGAGGAAGCTAGAGGAGAAGAGAGCAAAAGCCCAAGAGAAAATGCAGAATGAGATTGCAAAAGCACACAGAAAAGCAGAGGAAAGAAGGGCTACTGCTGAGGCCAAAAGGGGCACTAAAGTGGCCAGAATTCTTGAAATAGCTAACTTGATGAGGGCTGTGGGCCGCCCTCCGGTAAAACGTTCCTTCTTCTAAATACGAAATTTAAATCGAGCATCTGCACATGATATGTAATATGTAAATATGGTTTGCTGCAGTGTATTGCACTTAATCATGAATGGAGTTTGATAAACATTTGTGATTATGTTGAAGAGGAGGAGCCTCCTCAGTTTTGAACCTCAAAGAGGGTGTCCTAATGGTTTATCATCCATAATTATTTATCAATAGGACTCCTAGTACAAATTTTGTATCCTAACTTGCTATAACACCCACAATCAAATGCATAACCAACCCAACTTATATATTTTGCTGATTTTAATATTCTTAAACTAAATTATATTAGTCCCCCTCAAAGACATATTATTAGCATCGATAAATCTAAATCTAACACCTAACTCATTGCCTCAACCTTAAATAACATGGTATCAATACCAAGTATGTTCAATTACCCATCCGTGAGGGCATGCAAACTTATCTCTGGTGCAATATTATATGATCCTCCATTCTTAAATATATTAGTGCCATCTGGCCCTTTTATAAGTTTCAGAGCATTCTGAGATTGCAAACATTATATTTTATCATGTCTCGTCTATTTATATGATAATTATGTGAGATCATTATATAAGTTGTGGGCACATTATGTGCCAAATTGGTGGATATTGATGTTAAACTATACATTTTGGAACTATATATAATCAATAGCCACTCATCAAGAAATACCATATTATGTATAAAAATAAAAAAGACTAGCATTAGTAGGTTGTCCTTCCACTCGGATATTCCTAGGTTGAATTGGATCTACTTAATGTTAAAACTAAATTATATGTTTATTTGTAACATTTCCCAGAAATCATGGATCAAGAAATAGTGTTACTTACAGATACTACACTGTTCATCAGCTGTTAGTTGTTATTCTTGAATCTGCATAAGCTTCTTATGAATATAGCAACGTTAAACAACAAATGTTACAATCAACACACCCCTTTCATGCAAATGATCTTTAATATTATGTCTCCATCACCTCTTTTTGGGTTCAACATGTATATAGAGACAGACACACAGTGTTTATAATAAAATCGCATTAAAGAAATTCAACTTCTCTACCACCCCTATTTATAGCGGATGTTATACATACGCGGTACAAAGGGTTTCTATACAGAAAACAATCGATTCCTAATAGCAAATGGGCCATCAAAGTTAGCTACTTAAAGACAGATAGCAGCTTATATATAGTAGCACCCTCTACAGCAGCGACCTATCTTGTTCCTAATAAATTTAAGTTGCATATGTATCTCTCTCTGCTATATATTACTTGATCATCATCCTCATCTTATTCCCAATTCTCCACCATCCCATCTCATCATCACTCTCTTCTGCTTCACTTATTCCCTACATAAACTTCCTTCTTTTACAAAATCCCCTTTCATCATAATTCTCTTTTGCTTCACTCTAAATCCATAAGTTCTTATACTTATGCTGGGCTTTTTTGAGGAAACATTAGTTGTACGTCTCTTTCATGCATGATTTCAGTAAATATAAGTAAGTTTGAGTTTTGCTCAGTTTCATTCACCTCTTTAATCTCCTAAATGGCTTCAAATTAAACTAAAACTACACCCAAAACGACTTGCTTTTTGCAGAAAAGCAGCAATTTATAGCAAACAATAAATTGTGAAAATTGAGTGTTAAATCGAGAAGATGAGAAAGCTACCTTATTTAGGAGTAAGAGTAGCTACAGAGGTGGCGGAATTCAACTTGCACTTATCCCCACCGCCGCGTTCCGCCGCCTCCAAAGTGGCGGCGCCGGTCCAATCGCCTCCGTCGAGTTGCGGCGCCAGCAAATGCCCCTGGTGGCCGTACTCCAGCTCGAAGGAATTCAATGCAAACGCGGCCTTAATCCTCGTCGTCCTGATCTGCGCGGTGATCTGCGCACTGACGTTCAACGCCGCCATTCGCTACCTCGTGCACAGCCGGAGGCGCCGCGAAGGCTCCGATAATCAAAAGGCCAAGCGCGGCGCCGCCGCCGCGGATGAGGCGGTAGAAATTCCTGCTCTGACCTACGCGGAGGGGGTGAAGCTGGCTGGAGCGGGTGCAGAGTGCATAATATGCCTATCGGATTTTTCCATCGGAGAGATAATCAGAGTTCTGGATAAATGCAGCCATGGATTCCACCTCCATTGCATTCAGAAATGGCTGATTTCGCACTCTTCCTGCCCTACTTGCAGAACGAATTGCTCGACGGCGCCCACTGCTTCTCCTCCATGAAAATCATTTTGAAATTGAGTTTTGGTATGGAAATAATTCTCTGTTTTTCTTTCTTTCCTTTTTTTTTGCTCAATGTTCGTATCTGTAGTATGTACAAATATAAATCAGTTATGCATGCTTTTCTTAAATTTGTATTCCATATTTTACTTGCCCTATCAATTATTAATCCTATCAAATATCACATCAGTAACGCAATAATTATTAATCCTATCAAATAGAGTAACCACCACCTTATGGCTTATACTCATCGAGAGGATACATTATGTTATTTTCGATTGTGGTTTAAGGATAATACACTTTTCGTTTTTTTTTTTACGTTTTGTTTCATATCAATTCGTACGTGGAAATTCTTTATATTTAAAATTTGTTATTTTTTTTATTATTACACTATTTATATTCACAAATGACACTCATTATCTATTCTACACAGAGTCAACTTAGGCTCCATTTGGTAGATAGGTTAGGATGAGAGTGGATAAGTTAAATTTAGTATGGGGAGTTGGGATATGAGGAGTTAAGTTTAATATGAGTTTGTGTTTGGTAGATAAGATAAAAAGTGGGATAAAATTTATAAGTTGTTTGGTAGGATGGTTTAAACCTTAGATAAAGTGGTGCTATTACAAATTTGCCCTTTAATTTTTTTTTAATTACAAAAATGTCATACCATATAAAATATGATTTTAACACATCTTTCTCATTTATTTTCTACTATATTTTTATAAAATAAAAACTATAATATATGAAATAATTTTAAATTGTTTTCTTTCAAATTTTCTTATAACCAACTCAAATTTATTTTCTTTTAAAATTATATTATATTTTATCTTTTATTATAAATAACTCTATTATCAAACCATTAAGCTATAAACTCTATAATCAAACATGTATTAGTAAATATCTTCCGAGAAATATGTATTAGTAGTTACATACTCGAAGTTGGCCACATATTAATTTGTATGTATATTAACATACATATATCCAAAAATATTCCTACACAAAAATGGGAGATCTAAACACTCCACGTGGGAGCTCGGGCGAAAGAGAATCCAAATACTCTTCCGATTGGCATTGCATCACTTGCTCAGGCGAAAGAGAATCCAAACACTCCACGTGGGAGCTCTCGGAACCAGGCCAACACAAATTTCACGAAACACAACCACCATCACTTGCATCTAATCACCACTACCTTGAGCATTGTATACACCATCTAATCAAGAAACTCCTCTGCATTGTATACACCACCACCTTGAGCATCACTTGTATCATCACTTGTATACACCATCACTTGCATCTAATCACCACCTCTTGGCCATGCCCACCTTTAGTATCTGATGATCCAAGGCTGACTCATGCAGCTCAAAAGTTGCAATCACTACTGCTCTTCTTCTGTTATATATATAGAGCCAACAAGAATATACTTGTAACAGAGCAAGATTCAAGCAAGTACTGATCTTCATAGACAAACATACTAAAACAGGTAACCACTTCCTTCTAGATTCATCATCCTGATAATAAAAAATAAAAGTAAATTACTGAACTTATACCACAACTTTGATGATATTGCAGATAGAGTAAACTCGGTGATTGCTGGAATGATCAAACTTGGCAAAACCATGCTGACTCCCACAATTCCATCTCTCTCACTCTTTTTAGTTAGTACCTATAAACACGTACACACCTTCTCATTAATCATTACTTCACTGTAAATCATTTCTGGATTCTACTGCATACATTTATATATATATGCTCCCCAACTATATGCATCTGCTCTAAATTGAGATCTCAATTTAAAGAAGATATATAGGTGTCGAGTACTCAGTTAAATTGAGTTGAGCTGAACTCAAGGCTTAGCTGAGCAGGAAATTAGAAAAACACAAGTGAGGTAGGGAAAATGCGAGCATCTGAGGAGAGTTAGAAGCAAAACCACCCCTCAATAAGCAAAGAACTCACGGTGGCTGGAAGGCCATGCCTTTTGTTTTAGGTTTCTTTCTCTCTCGATCGATCTCCAACAAAATGAATTTGTAAATGGAAGTCCTAATTAAGTCATGTTCAAACTTGGTAACTTGTAGACCCATCTTGTCCTAACCAACAAGACGCACCAAAAGGAAAAGCAACAACATCAACTACCAATCCGTAAGCAATCAAAACTAATCTCAACCCATTATCCTCTTTAACACAAACCAGTTATTGAAAAATACAAAAGAGCATTCACTTCGCAGCACAAAAAACCAAGGAACAAGAAACAACAACAGCAGAGAAACGCAACAAAAGAGCATTCACTTCACAGCACAAACATGGCGTTGCCCAAATTGATGGGTTCTTCAAAATTGATGGGTTATGTCGTGTGGAGAAGGAAAGATATTCAAGCAAACCATTTTCACATTAAGCTATAAACATGGTTTTTACTCCCCTCAAATCAAAACATATTGACGAAATCAACACTTACCCTTACAGATGCATATTGCGAAACTCAATTCGAAGGCGAGTGAGATTTGCAAAGTAGTCTCTTCTTCTTCGAATGTAGATCTCGAACTTCTCGTCGTTTCTGTCTTTGGGGAGAAAAAACAAAATTCAAACCCAAAACTATGCAAGGGTATTTTTGAGAACATTTGTTTTCCGCCTTTTACTGTTACAGTGAGTTGGATTTAATATCAGGGGGGAGGAGAGTTTATTAACCCTCTTCAACCAGCCCATTTTCTCGGGCCGAGTTTAGAGTGACGGGCCACTCAAACTTCCACACTTGCTACCAAATGATAGATTAGTCCAGATTAATTCTGCCCAACCTGCTTCAACTAGGCTACCAAATGGAGCCTATTATATTAAAATTAGTATCCAGCCAAAATATAAATGGACGGGCGAGTAATATACTCGAATGAATAGAATTGGGCAATTGTGATCAACTTCGATATTTATATTATTTATTGTCTTATTGTGTGCTATCTTTTATTGTCCTAATAAAATAATGACACCTGTCATAAAAATTAGTCGTATGAATCTGAATTATATACTCTTTAATCGTGTGACATTTCTAATTATTCTAATTAGGGGCGAGCGTAGTTCGGTTCGGTAATCAAATCGAAAAATGTAAAATCGAAACTGAACCAAAATAATCTTAAATTGAAAAATAAAAATAAACTGAAATTTTCGGTTTGATTTCGCTTAAAAACCGAAAATATTGAATAAATAATTATTAAAATATATTTAATAAGTAATTATTAATATATATTTATATATTTATTAAGTAATATTAATTAAATAATTATTTAAGTAATATTAGATAGATAATTATTAAATAATACTCTTTTCGTCCCGCTAAAAGCGGTTACAATGTATTTTAAATGTAAAATATTTTCCTTTTTGTAAAAGTGATCACCTTTAGTGAGACGACTCAAAAATGAAACATGATCACTTTTAGTCGGACGGATGTAATATGTTCATGTTTGATTTTTGGTATTTCGATTTTTTGATGTCAAAATCGAAATCGAACAAAAAAACCAAAATTTTATACAATCAAAACCGAAACCGAATAAAAAAAACAAAAAAAAAAACGAACTGAATTTATCAATTTAATTCGGTTCAATTTTCAGTTTTACACGGTCATATGAATTATTTAGGCGTTATGCATTTCAATATAATTTTAGTGTCATTATTCCTTTCAACGTAATGTTGGACGTGGGTTAGTCACAAAAATTTGCACTACTTGGCCTGCGTATGTTGGTCTAGTGATAGTGAGATTAATGTTCAAGACTAAGGTCTTTGATTCGAGTCCTTGGTAATTTAATATTAATGCAATTCAATTTTATAAAAAAATTATAGTACAAAGCGTGCGTGTGTTGGCTTGGTAATTTAATATTAATGCAATTCAATTTTATAAAAAAATTATAGTACAAAGCGTGCGTGTGTTGGTCTAGTAATAGTGGAATTAATGCTTAATATAATTCGATTTTAAAATTTACAGTACTAAATCCAATGAATTCGAATGACCGAGTTCTTCTTACTTATTATTATATTATTATTTCCATTATTTTTGTCTTAATTTAAATAAAATTGTAATAATCTTTTAATTAAATCCTATTATCCTAAAATAGCGAGATAGATAGATTAGGTATAAAAGCACAATAAAACATCGTATGATATTATTGCCACTTTACATATAGTTTATTGATTTGATGACATAATGCATCGCAATCTTACTGGACCTTGACTTACTACGTATACATCACTTATTCTATAATTGCATCACACCCATGAGTCATGACCCAATCACAAGTTTCCGCCACTAAAAGTGCGTGTGTCGGTATAGTAGTAGTAACCTTAATACTTAAAGTAGTGTAAAAGTGATAAAAGTGGTAGGATTCATATCTTTTTAAATAAATAATTTTTACTATTTTAAAAATATGTCAAGTTTAGTAGAACGTCTAATAACGAAATTGTGTCAAACTTAATGAGACGAAGGGAGAGTATATGTTTTGATTACATGAGTAACAAAATGCTTACAATTATTAATTTAAATAAATTAAATACTATAATTTGTTTTAAAACAAACTTTTTATGTCGTATAATAATATAAAATATTTATCTTAAATTCAATTAAACTTAATTAATTCTAAATAGATAGATGGCATAGTTTATTTTTTACACATACTTTTTTCATATAACATAATATTATATGATAAAGTTATAATTAAATCGACTCTCATTACAAATTTTCATGAATTTGATAAAGAAATTGCGATTTTTTTTTCGTGGTTGTATAGTGATAAAATGATCATTTTATAAAAAATATCACAAAATCAAATGCCAACGTCCATTTAATTTAAATAATCATTTAAACAATAATCAATTTTTTAAAAATGAGTTAATTTTTTAATCTTCAAGTTTCTTTTGAGAAAATTTATCTTGAATTTCTCAATTAAAGAAACTCTGCAACGACAATTAATTTTGTACACATAAATAAAACCCATCACCGCACTAGTCATCTTCCCCAACAAGTCAATCTCCGCCACCACAAATATCTACATTCATACGCAATATATATATATATCCACTCTATGTTTATGTAATTCAGCTATTGCAATCGACTGAATTTGCATCCTAGAGTTAAAATATGGCAGTGAAAGAGGAGGTTGAGATAATCAAGCCGCGCAATGATAAAAGAGAGTATCGGAGGATCATTCTGCACAACAATCTCGAGGTGCTCCTAATCAGCGATGCCGAAACTGATAAAGTATGTAATTTTCGGTTCAGATTTTTTATTTTTGAAGTTTCTGTGAAAATTTTGATTTGATTAGGTATAGACTCTTAGTAATTTGTTCTGAATTTTGTCGTTTCGATTGGATTTACTTTGTACTGCAGTGTGCTGCTTCAATGGATGTTCGTGTTGGTTCTTTCAGTGATCCTGAGGGTCTCGAAGGCCTCGCGCATTTTCTTGGTGAGGAAGCTTTTGTGTGAAAATATTTTGGACTTTGATAACTTAGCTAGCTAAGGATATGAGGATGCCTGAATTTGAACGTTTTGGGCTAATATTTTTAGGATGTCAATGGATTTTCAATTATGTTATTGGTGTAGAATGCATGTGCACATCTGATTAATTGGATGCATACTAATTTTGCAAATATATTACCAGTCATGGAATAAAGTTTGGAGTTTTCTCCAAGAAAGCGAATATTTTATATTTAACATGTTCATTGATGATGCAATATGTTTATAGGAGCTGGCTTTTCAGAAGGCTGTCTGGCTAAATTATTTGATGCTTCCTATTTGATTTACCCATGTAGTTTCTTGTGCACATGCATTCTACACCAATAACATAATTGAAAATCCATCTACATCCTCGGATGTTCTTGAGTGATTTTCGTTGGTGAAACTGTAGTCTGGTGTGCCATGCAACTTTTTTCACTTGTAACCTATTGAACATAATACTATCCACTAATGACCTCCAGAAGGAAATTTGGCGAAAACATATTTGATGCTTCATTGCTTTTATGTTGTCATCAGTCGAATAATTGATGCTATTTACCAGATGTTTTTGTTGAATAAGTAATTTAATTAATGTATTTATTTGTTTTGTTGGTGAAACTGCATTTGATAATTATGTCCTGACATGTAAAATTTCTCAGACTAAGATCTAATTGCAATGTGATTTTGTTACAGAACATATGCTCTTCTATGCTAGCGAAAAGTATCCACTGGAGGACAGTTACTCAAAATACATCAGTGAGGTACTTTTTTCAAGTATCTTGTCTGACCTCATTTCCGCAGCCGTTAGACCATTTGGTCCTCCTATTTTCCCTTGTTTACCTCATCATCCTTTAGTTTGGCAATCCATGTTTCTAGTATTTCAAAGTTTCATGCATAGTCAGATGCTTTTTCTATTGGCCTAGATGAAAAATAATAACATCCAACTATGTTTACAGCATGGAGGCAGCACAAATGCTTTCACATCATCTGAACATACCAATTACTATTTTGATGTAAACCCTGACTCGTTTGAAGAAGCCTTAGACAGGTAGATTTGTTTGAATCCACAAATTTTATAGAATGCCTTGTAAAAAAATGTTTAATCTTGCTGGATGGCATAATGATTTATGTATTCAGATTTGCTCAGTTTTTCATAAAACCACTGATGTCTGCTGATGCGACTACAAGGGAAATAAAAGCAGTTGATTCTGGTCAGCATTTTAACTTGCAGTTTTGTTATTTATCGCATTTTGATGCTTTGTCGTGACCTTTTATTCCCCTTGTTTGCTGTTCTCCAGAGAACCAGAAAAATTTGCTATCTGATGCATGGCGAATGAATCAGGTACTTCTTTTTGCTATCAAGTCTCTATAGGTCTTTGAGAATTTAACTGCAGGGATGCGAGTATAAATAATGTTTGCATTGATTCTTCAAGGCATAAAACTATCTCTCTCATTGCTTCATAAATGCCTAAAACGTCCAATAATCATTACAAAAGTGATAAGATCTTAAGTTAAACATCCGATCTCAGTCTCATACCTAATGCCACCAGCAAAGGTAGATTGTGTGAAACATTAAACCTGAGCAAAAGAACCTGATTCACCATACATTGAATAAATTGTGAATCTTATGCTTCGTAAGCTATAAACACGAAAGAAATGATAAAAAGTACTCCCTCCGTCCGCGAAAGTGTTTAACGAATTTCCTTTTTGGGCCGTCCACGAAAGTGTTTAACACTTAAAAGTTTCCATTTATAGTAACTATTCTATACACACAATCCAATTAAAAATTATAAATCATGTGGGACTCAAACTCCACTAACTCTACTTTTACACTCCTTTCACACTCCACTCATTACACTCCTTACACTCTACACAAAGTCAACTTATTTTCTTAAAACTCGTGCATGTCAAAACGTTAAACTCTTTCCGGGACGGAGGGAGTATATGAAAGAAGAAAAGGGATTGTGTTAGGATGCATTTTGCAGGTTTCCTTTATTTTCTCTGACTAAAAAATTTATAATATATAAAATTTTAGTTCTTTGTTTTTTTCTATAATTTCGCCCTTATTCACTAAAAATGTCATGTAAAGAAGATAACTAACTATTCAACCTATTCAATTTTTTTCTTATTAATACAGCTTCAGAAACATTTAAGTGCGAAAGACCACCCATACCACAAGTTCAGTACAGGTTTGTTGATTATATATTGTTCATCAAGATCCTCCAGTTTATATTTCTTTTGTGGATAGAGGTAGTTGAGGTAGTTGTTTCAATATCCTTAAAAGGGTGCTCTTGTGCTTGCCTGAAGCCTATATTGCGAATCAACACTTGACTTTTGAGCGTGAAACCAGAAAAATGAAGGATATAAAAACACAAGAGAGGACCTGATGGAGTAAACAATGCAAAATTGTAATGAAATGATGATTCATTTATCTTGGAGAATGAAACATGAGCTGGTTAATATTCCAACATGATATTTAATTTTGTCCCAGAGGGATGAAAATCCCCTAATACTGATATCCTGGATTAATATTCCAAAGATGGTGTTTTCTATTAAGAAAATAGATATACTCCCTCAGTCCATGAAAAAGAGTCTCAAATGTGGACAACACGGGTTTTGAAAATTGTGTTGAGTTTGTGGTGAGTGGAACAGGGGGTCCCATTTGTGGGGATAAACTGAGAGTAATAATGCAGGGAAAACTTACTAAAAATAGAAACGGGACTCTTTTTGTGGATGTACGAAAATATCAAAATAGGACTTCTTCCGTGGAGAGGGAGTATTTGTTAATGAAGGATCCCAATATTTTAACAAGCAGAGACATGTAGTTTATGCTAATAGTCATCCTATTGATCTCCCATTCTATTGCTAATTAATTTCCCGGCTTCCCGTACCATTCCCCTTTCTCTATTACTATCTGATTGCCAATGATATGAGTTGTGCTTTAAATCCTTCAAGAAAAAATGCGCATGTAAATTTGAAATCTATACATTCCTAAATACTTTTCATCAAAAGGCTAGTCTTTGGCAGTCTTCTTATTGCGTCAAGTTTAATAAATTTTGATGATTTTTATTTTTATTAGTTATTTTTGGAAGGGTCTAGTGGGAAAAATATAATAATATCTAGTGGGAGGTAAATGGAGAGACATATCTGGAGAGGCAACATAATTAAACACATGCAAGTTGATCCATCATGATTTAGAAGCATAAACTTCTGGGTCGTGTTGTCGTAATAAGATACTTATTGGAATTGCCTCATCCATTTTGATCCTTGATGCACCCTTCTGTATCCATGAACTTTTTGCTATGTATGTGCAGGGAATTGGGAGACTTTGGAAGTCCGGCCAAAAGAAAGAGGATTGGATACAAGGCAAGAGCTTCTGCAGTTTTATAATGAAAACTATTCAGCAAACGTCATGCATCTTGTGATATATACTAAAGGTAATAGGTTGATGACTGTCACTTGGTTTATGACGTGTTAAACTATATAAACTTATCTAGTTCGATTTGTCTAGATTGCCTCGATAAATCTGAAAGCCTCGTGCGGAGCAATTTTGAGGATATCCGAAATACAAATAGAAACCTTATCAGTTTTGCTGGCCAGCCCTGTGATTCAGAAAGTCTTCAGGTATTGTTGGAGCATCTTTATCCGTTGAATTTAACCTAAAAAGTTGCAAGGGTTTCCTTTTTCCACATATATCATGATTAATATGTGGGCATCGACCTTTTGTGGGAAGATTGTTTAGGATACTATAATCATAACCTCATTTTAGAATTCTAGACTAATGTCACAATTTTATCTTGTGTAGTTCTTTGTTGAATACAATTTTTAACTCTAAAGCTCAGTTTCATACAATGTAGTAGTGATGTTTCTACTTGAGAAGGAAAGAGATTATCTTTTTACTTTTGTCTTTTTTGCAGATTCTTGTCAAAGCTGTCCCAATTAAGCAAGGTCACAAATTGAGATTTGCATGGCCAATAACTCCTGGAATCCGTCATTACAAGGAAGGGCCAAGCAAGTATCTGGGTCATTTGATTGGTCATGAAGGAGATGGATCTTTGTTTTACATCTTGAAAAAGCTAGGTGGGTGTTGAGCTTCCTTTCTATGCCCCTCCAACCCTCCACAATTTTCTGGTAGCAAAAATTGGCTGTACATATCTGCAAGCACCCCCTTCCCCCTTTTGACAACCCAACCATGTTGCATGAATTTTGCCCTTTTATAGAATAGCGAACTGATAGTTTTGTCCATGGTGTTTTCTGGCATAAGCTAGTTGTTTCGAGTGTCTCCCTTCTGTAGTATGACATGTATACAAGTATTGATATTAATTATGAAGAATCATGTGTCATAACTTATTCATTTAAATATTTTATGAATTGCTCCTCTTATAGCCATGGGTTAACTTTTGGTTAATGTGTTGATCTGTGATCTGCTAGTAGGATTTTAATCTACTTTATAAGAAATTAAATTTTATATATAATCTGGCTAAGAGACAATTATCAGAGAATGTTTCACTGAAATTACATAAAAGCTACATTGATTAGTTCATTTAACCACTTGCAGGTTGGGCTACAAGTTTGTCTGCTGGTGAATCAGATTGGACTAATGAGTTTTCTTTCTTTAAAGTCAATATCGACCTCACAGACGCTGGTCAAGGTAAGTTCAACTTTTCCTGATTTTTTTTCTTCATTTTATGGAGAATAAGCCTCAGGACAATGAATGATTTGTAATTGATTTCCTTCATGCATTATTTTGGAGGGGAGCTAATAAAATCTCTTATACCATTCTTCATCTATATTCCTTTATTTTTTCTGATTATCACAGAGCATTTTGAGGATATTGAATCACTATTGTTTAAATACATTCACCTTCTCCAGCAATCTGGACCCTGTCAATGGATTTTTGATGAGGTATGTAGGATCACTACATTACTGCTTAAAGATAAAGTATGTTGTTTGATGTAGTAAAAACTTGGCGAGCGGTGTAATCGCATATTTTTAAGAATCTACAGCTAAGTCATCAAATTCAAACTTTACATAAATTAACTAAAAGGTAGATACAGTCTAAGGTTTAGACTTCAGAATTTTGATTTAACAATTAGGCTGAGCTGCGTTTGTTTATCATGTTTTTTGAGTGTTGGAGATTCATATTCAAACTTCCATTAGGATTTGCTAACTTCTTTCATCTCTGTTTGTTAATGAAGCTTGCTGCAATTTGTGAGACTTCCTTTCATTATCAAGACAAGATTCGTCCCATTGATTATGTGGTTAATGTTGCATGTAATATGCAGGTAATTGGTTCTAGCTTTCTATGCTAATGTAATTTCATGGTCAAGTATTTATTTGTCTTTAGATGACTATACAGTTAATTTGTTTCATTTTGAAAGTATTCCCCTCAAGGCAGAGATTTATGACTGTCCATTTAGCTGGGTTATGTTCCCCTGAAATGTTTCTTCTATCTCTTTGAAGTGTCAAATAATTATTCCTATAGTTTCGTTTATGACGATTCTTGGTTATTATGTTAAATCTGTTGTAGTTTTATCCACCGAATGATTGGCTGGTGGGATCATCTTTGCCTTCAAAGTTTAATCCTGAAACAATTCGGTCAGCATTGAAAGAACTTAGTCCACTCAATGTAAGGTTTGTTTCTCAAATTACTTGGAGATTCTCGTCCTTTTTGTTCGTATTAAGCACCAATTTGATTTCACCTGTCATCTTATTGTTTTGATAATGAAGCAGATACCATAGGCATCCTATTTTTGCTTACCAAAATCCATGTCATTTTTCATCCCATCGTATTAAATCTGTTAAGGTGAAAAACAATAACAGAAAAAGTCGAAAATGAAGACAAAATGGTTTTTTAAGTTTGTAACTTTCATTCATGTGTTTTCTTGTCAGTTCAAACTGGACTTGGAATAAGAAGTGTGTATTTGGTTACTAGTCATCTTATAGTGGTTCTATTTGTATTTTTGGTACACAGAATATTTTGGGAGTCAACAAAGTTTGAGGGACTTACAGATTCAAAAGAGCCTTGGTATGGTACGGCTTATTCTGTTGAGCGATTAGCCAGCTCCGCGATTGAGGTTGACCTCTCTCTCTTATTTTCTCATGAAACAACTATTCTCTACCTATTTAAATCTCTGGTATACTACACTCGAGATATTCTAATATGTCTGTTGACATGCAGCAATGGGCTGATAAAGCTCCTGCTGAAAATCTGCATCTTCCTGTCCCAAATGTGTTTATTCCTACAGATCTATCCCTTAAGATTGTGTCAGAACAGGTACGTTGTTGCGTGTACTTTAAAGCTGAAATAATGCCATGTGTTCTTTGGTTTAAACTTGTATAATAAATTTGCTGTTTGTGTGGCATTGACCTTTGGAACAGATGAAATTACCTGTTTTGTTGAGGAAGACACATTACTCAAGGTTGTGGTACAAGCCAGATACAGCATTTTCAACTCCCAAGGCGTATGTTAAGATAGATGTCAATTGTCCCTTTTCTGGAACTTCTCCCGAATCGGAAGTCCTTACTGAAATATTTACGCGTTTGCTGATGGACTACTTAAATGAATATGGTAATCACTAATCATGACAAAAAAAACTATTTACTTCATCTACTTCTTACAGCCTTGCATGTGAATTGGTAGCATTTTAATCACCCTGTAATTTTCTTTTTTTTCTAAAACTAAGTTATGAATGGCATTCTTTCTTTGCTTTTTATTGCATATTGCAGCATACGATGCACAGGTTGCTGGTCTCTATTATGCAGTTACCAACACTGACTTTGGTTTCCAGGTACTCTGTTATATATATTTTGAAGTATAAACTGTTGGTTGCACCTTTCTATTCTTGTTCATAATTATCTCTATCAAAAGCTTACGGCATGTAGAAATGGTTGAAAGCATTGCAAAAAGAAGGTTGCAAAATTATAGATCTAAGGAACAATTGGATAAAATAACTGGTTGAGATATGCCATACTCTCAAAAAAGAATAACTCCATGCAGTTGATACTTTACATTATGAAGGTATATCTACACTGAACTTGCACATTCTAATGAGTTCAAGAATGCAGAGATCAAGCATGTTTGCCCTTATGGTTCGGCTGCTGTTTGTTTGTTCCCTCTCCTTAAAAAACTGATGACTCGTACTCAACTACTTATCTTTACAGATCACTGTGGTTGGATATAATCACAAGCTGACGATCTTACTGGAGACAGTAATACAACAAATTGCAAATTTTGAAGTTAGACCTGACAGATTTGCTGTAATCAAGGTACACACATAAACTGAGTTCTTGACTTAGCTGAATTAGCTCATATCTCTATGGCTAGGTTTATCTGGTCACCCCTAGAGTAATTTACAGCTAAAGGCTGGTTGATCATGATCTTAATTTTTTCATCGTACTTGTGCTTAGGAATTGGTCACAAAGGAGTATCAGAATATGAAGTTTCAGCAGCCATATCAGCAAGCTATGAACTACTGCTCATTAATTCTACAAGACCAAACATGGCCGTGGACTGAGGAACTTGAAGTCCTTCCTCACCTTGAAGTGGAGCATCTCGTGAAATTTTATCCTTTAATGATATCAAGGATCTTCTTGGAATGCTATGTTGCAGGTTCTTAATCCCCTTATTGATCTCTTTGCTAGGTTTTCTCTCTTTGGCTGTTTTTTATCTGTTTGTTAACCCATTTCATTGTATCTAAATGTAGGAAATCTTGAGCCCAAAGAAGCAGAGTCCATGGTCCAGCATTTAGAGGATGTGTTCTTTAAGGGTCCGAATCCTATATCTCAAGCTCTGTTTGCATCTCAATACATGACTAATAGAGTTGTGAAGCTTGAGAAGGGAATAAATTACTTCTACAGTGTGGAAGGCCTAAATCCTAGTGATGAGAACTCTGCACTTGTCCATTATATTCAGGTACAAAATAAAATGGAGATAATTGTTGGAACATTTGCAGAAAATCTATATCAAGGTTTTAAAATGCGTTTTTTGCCTCGAGGCGTTTTTCTATCGAGGCGCGAGGCGTAAGCCTCAAGGCGAACCGAGGCGTACACTCGAGGTGTAAATAAAAAAATCAAACAAACTCATATCTAATATCATAATAACATAAAAATAAAGTCTCCACATATTATAAATTTTTAAAATGTCAAATTTAACTTCCTAAGAAAGAGGTGAATTGTGTCGTTGTTGCTTCGTCGGTGGTGACAGTAGAGATTTGAGAGTGCAGGGATAGTGTAATGGCGAGGATGACTCACTTGAGAGTCAAAATTAAATTTTTAACCTAATTTTTATTTTAATTGTTGTTGGATTGTTTAATTCATTACGTTTGGGACAAGCCCATTAATAATTGGATTAAATAAAAGAAATTATTCACAATTAAATGAAATAAAACATAGCCCATCTATTTTCAGCTCAAAAACTATAGAAAAATAGCTTAATTTTCTGCGTACGCGAGGCGTCCACCTCTTGACTGCCTCGACCGCCTCGCATGCCTCGAGGCGTGCCTCAATCGCCTTGCATGACTCGAGGCGCAAACCTCAACAGAACATGTGAGGCGCTGCCTCAAGGGCGTTTTTTGCACGAGGCGTCCCGAGGCGAGCCTCGAGAACGCCTTTTAAAACCATGATCTATATGATGGCCATATTTTTTGCATTATTTGTTTATTCATTTAACCTGGCTGAGTGGTTTTGAACAAGTCGAACTTCAAGTTGTTTGAATTGCTCCTATCGTAACATGTAGGTACACCAGGATGATTTCAAGGTAAACGTCACGCTTCAACTTTTCGCTGTGGTAGCAAAGCAGCCTGCTTTTCACCAGCTTAGATCAGTTGAGCAGCTTGGTTATATCACTGTACTTATGCAGAGGTGGGAAAAACTCATGTGCTCTATGTTCTTCCATTCGTGGAAGGTAAATTTTGTTTCATAACATGCATTTTTTTGGGAACCTGTCTATTATAGGAATGACTCTGGTGTGCGAGGTGTACAATTCATTATCCAATCAACTGCCAAGGTAAAGGATGTGCCTACTTTGTCGATCTTAATTGCGATAGATACAATGTATATTTGTTCTTTCGGTATCACTTTCCTGTTGTTGTGCTTGATAGGGCCCTGGTCAAATTGATCTGAGAGTTGAATCGTTCCTCAAGATGTTTGAAACTAAACTCTATGAAATGCCTACCGACGAATTTAAGGTGCTCATGGAAAATGCTCGTTTCTCATATGTTCTGTTTTGTATGGAACTCAAGTGTCGGATCTTTTCAACATTGTCCCTTTTGAGGAAATTATTGATATTGACATATAGTCTTCCCATTTGAAACAGAGTAATGTTAATGCACTTATCGAAATGAAGTTGGAGAAGCACAAAAATCTACGAGAAGAATCTGGATTCTACTGGCGAGAAGTATCTGATGGCACCTACAAATTTGACAGGAGAGAACGTGAGGTATTGAATTCAGTTCCCTTACTGCAAACTTAATTTCAATATATGAAATAATGTACTTTTCTTGTTATGGTAGACTGGTTGCAATGGAAATAACAAAGCAAATAATCTATTAGGATAATGTGATTTATTTTCTCTAGTTTAGATATATTTGAGCTTCCCTCCTGAAATCCTTCTTTTCCGACCACAACCTCGAGGATTTGATAAACCCTTGGATGTTTCATAAAACTAGCAAGTGGTCATGGCGTAAGTTACGAAATCATTTTCTTGATGACGCCATACTTAATGAAACAGGTGGCAGCACTAAAGCAACTAACTCAAAAGGACTTGATAGATTTCTTCGAAGAGTATATAAAAGTTGGTGCTTCCCAGAAGAAGGGGTTGAGCGTACGGGTATATGGGAGCGCACATTCTTCAGAGTACAAAACAGACAATTCCCAACCTGCTGAATCCAATGTCGTTCCAATAGAAGATATCTTTAGTTTCAGAAGATCACGACCTCTGTATGGCTCGTTCAAAGGAGGTTTTGGCCACTTGAAGTTGTAAGTTACGAAATAACTCGTACAGGATCGTAATTATAACTCCTCTTGGAGGGGGTACTTGTCAAATCGGAGTTGGTGCCATCTTGAGCTTTCTTCTTCAGTTCTTCAGAATTCATTTAACTAAAATTTGATCTCAGGATAAAATTAAAATTTCGTTTCATGCGTAGACTGTGTCTGTTGCATTTTGTATGGAGTGAAATAGTTATAAGACCCTTGTCAAACCTTCCTTTATTAGATCTACCATTTTGTTATCACTGTACTGCTGAAATGAGTAGAGGTGTTTGATTACTCAAAAAACTCAGTTTCCTCTGTTTTTTTAGTAGTCTTGCATTCTTGCTTATTTATTTAATAAAAATAAATAAGTATTCTTGTTTGATCGTCTTGCCCTTTTTTTAAGGAAAAAGCTCGGGTTTGGCCCTGCAAATAAAGCAGCAAAACAAAAAAAAAAACAGAAGAAATACTGTATTATCCTCTTCCTTGCTATCTGTGAATAAATACACCTAATATTCCCATGTTTACATCATGATCATGTATATATAGAGAAAAGACAGCTGATTTATGGAGGTATTAATTTAGCTCTAAAGTTTTAGGCTAATAAAGTAGTGAAAGTTGAATTGTGACTACGTTAAAAATGGCTTTTTTGTTCTTGAACTAGGTGTATATTTCTTGGTCAATCTTAGATCCATTGGCTTGGTTTGTTTATGTACCATTACTTCACATACACATATAGGCAATTCTCCCAATGTTTTTGACTTTTCAAAATTTGACCTATTTGTCTTCATCTCTTAAAAATCTTATGCTAATGGAAAATTTATTTTCCCCATTCAATATAGGAATAAGCATTTTTATAATGGTTATATTTTATAGATAGATATAGTGAATTATAGTTTGATGCATAGATAATCATGATTTTGATATGCAGTTAACTAATAATTAAATGAGAATTATAATTAATAGCACTTAAAATAATCAACCATCGTCTTCATAACATTTAACCACATCCAACTCTCACAATTAATACAATTGATTAAATTATTAGTTGATATGTCGAAATCTCCCATCATATCCGACCACAAGAAAACTAATTAAAATTATTCAAAAAATTGAAAATGAAAGAAAAACATACAAAGATAGTAAGAGGATGTCTACAACCTGTACTTTATAAGTTTTGTTACCAAACTACACACCAGCAGTAGTTGCAACTGATGTCTTGGATTCAATCTTAAGCCAAAACCAACTCCACTACTCCATTTCCTGTCGGCACCACCCTCCCTCGCACCCCACCCCAACAAGTTTCAGACCAAACAAGAAATCTCAACTGCAGTCAATGCCACTCTGAATTCTCTCCAGACTCAAGTTTTTGCATCAGCTGACGCCGCCACTCCCATTTTCATTGCTACCGTGTGGTGTGGTGTGCTTTGTTTTGGTGTTCTTAGTGGGGGGTTTCATTCTTTTTCTTTTTAGTTCAATTGAGTGAACCCCAGAAACATGCAAGTCCAAGATCGCATTTTGCCCACTTCTGATTCGCCCAAACCCCACAATCACTACTCTAGAGGCAAACCCTCCATTTCGTCCAAGAATCTAGATTTCTCGACATGGGCTTCCGAGAATCTTTACAAGATCGTCTCGATACTCCTCCTAATCACCACTGTCGCCGCCCTCTTCTACCTCCGCAACTACTCCACCGCCGGCGTCGACGCGGCGGCGCTGCTCTGCCTTCAGTCCACGCAGTCCCACGCGATTCACCCCAAGTTTCCGCGTATTAATTGGAATTCGATCAACCGCATTGTTGATAAATCCACCCCATTTGCTAACTTTCGATCCGATAAATGGATCATCGTTTCTGTTTCGGATTACCCTTCTGATTCTTTGAGGAGTATTACTAAGATTAAAGGGTGGCAAGTACTTGCGATCGGGAATTCTAAAACTCCCAAAGATTGGAAATTGAAAGGTATGCTTTTTGGCATATAATTCTCAGCTTAAGTTAGTAGTTGGTTTGAGTTAGTTAGATTTGCTATTTTAGTTCTCAAGAGTTTCCTTATTAAGCTTTAGATGGTATTGGTCCGCTCTGTGTGTGTGTCTGTTATTATTCTAAGATATTTTACATCAAATGATCTTATTCGATGATGATCTAATCTAGTGGACATGAGTTTGATTTGTAAATTAGTATCTCGAGATGGATCATTTTAGGATATTGAGCTGTATTTTGATGCTTCAACAGGTGTGATTTATTTATCATTGGAAGTGCAAGCTCAATTGGGGTTCAGAGTGGTTGATTACTTGCCTTATGATTCATATGTTCGGAAAACTGTTGGGTATTTATTTGCAATCCAACATGGTGCTCAAAAGATCTATGATGTTGATGATAGAGGCAACGTGATAGATGGCGATATAGGGAAGCATTTTGATGTCGAGTTAATTGGTGAGGGTGCTAGACAAGAGGTTATATTGCAGTATAGCCATGAGAATCCCAATAGAACTGTTGTGAACCCTTATATACATTTTGGACAGCGATCTGTTTGGCCGAGGGGATTGCCATTGGAAAAAGTTGGTGAAATTGGGCATGAGGAATTCTATACTGAGATATTCGGTGGTAAACAGTTTATACAGCAGGGTATTTCCAATGGGCTACCTGATGTGGATTCTGTATTTTACTTCACCAGGAAGGCTTCATTGGAGGCATTCGACATTAGGTTCGATGATCGTGCCCCTAAAGTGGCATTACCACAGGGTACAATGGTGCCCATCAATTCATTCAACACGATATTCCATTCGTCCGCATTTTGGGGTTTGATGCTCCCAGTTTCGGTTAGTACAATGGCTTCTGATGTCTTGAGGGGTTATTGGGCACAGAGGCTTTTGTGGGAGCTCGGTGGATATGTCGTGGTGTATCCTCCTACTGTTCATCGCTATGACAGAGTTGAAGGGTATCCCTTTTCAGAAGAGAAAGATCTTCATGTGAACGTGGGCCGCCTGATAAATTTCTTGGTGGCGTGGAGATCTAATAAGCATAGGTTGTTCGAGAAAATCTTGGATTTGAGTTATGTTATGGCTGAGGAAGGATTCTGGACTGAGAAGGACGTGCAGTTCACTGCAGCTTGGCTTCAAGATTTGCTTGCTGTTGGTTACCAGCAACCTCGTTTGATGTCACTCGAATTAGACCGGCCTAGGGCAACTATTGGCCATGGAGATAGGAAGGAGTTTGTGCCTCAAAAGTTACCATCTGTACATCTTGGGGTTGAGGAAATAGGAACAGTGAATTATGAAATCGGGAACTTGATTCGTTGGAGGAAGCATTTTGGCAATGTAGTGCTTGTAATGTTCTGTAGTGGACCTGTGGAGCGTACTGCGTTGGAGTGGAGGTTACTATATGGCAGGATATTCAAAACAGTTATTATATTATCTCAGGAGAAAAATACAGATCTTGCCGTTGAAGAAGGCAAACTGGACTATGTTTACAAGTATGGAAATCATAACTCTGACTTCTCCTCTATGTGCTCCACTTGTGTTAAATTTTTACATATTCATGCAAAGAGCTCGCGTTTGTTAGGGAATAGCTCATCTAGAACTAATTGCTAAACTGCTCGTTGTATGCTAGGCATGAGAGTACGAACGAGTGATAGCTCCAATCATCTACTACTTTCAATGCCGTTTAATTTCAGATACTTTCACATTTTATAGCAATCCGGATTATTAGCTTTTTTTTTAGAATCATAGAACTCTAGATTTCATTAGTAAATGAGAGAAGCTTGTGTGTGTGTCTTGTTCTAATGGTAGGAGGTTAATGCCCTAGAAAAAAGATATCGGTTCAAGTCTTCCGTGCGTGGTCATGTAATTCAAATTTAATGTAATTACCAATTTTAAAAATGAGAGAATCCCTATGATGTTCTTGCTTCTCTTGTAACTAATCTCTATATTTATTTTTAGGTATTTGCCTAAAATTTTCGACAGATACTCCAGCGCGGATGGCTTTATATTTCTCCATGACGATACTATTCTTAATTACTGGAACTTGCTCCAAGCTGAGATGTCTAAGCTCTGGATCACAAACAAGGTGAAAAATTGATTTTCTACTCAAAAATTAAATCGTGTAGAATTATATACTTAGTACATCGCTTCCGTATTTTAATGGCTGATGCATATAGGTGTCAAAATCGTGGACTACTGTCTCAATTGCTGGCAATTCAGATTGGTTTGTGAAGCAAGCTGATATGGTGAAGAAAGTGGTGGCCACAATGCCTGCTCATTTTCAAGTCAATTATAAAGACAGCGTAAAAGATGACCAGAGCCTTGTAATATGCAATTCAGAAGTATTCTACGTCCCTCGACGTTTTGTTGCTGACTTCACCGATCTTGTGAATCTGGTCGACAATCTGGAAATCCATCACAAAGTCGCGATACCAATGTTGTTCTTAGCCATGGATTCGCCTCAAAACTTCGACTCCGCGTTCAACTCAATGAAGTATAAGCAGAAGTTGCAGAGTAACTCAACATTATTTTACTCTGCAGAAGCCCCTGCTGTGCACCCTTGGAGCGTAATGAGCGAGCAAGACTTCATCAAGCTAGTCAGAATCATGGCTGCAGGTGATCCTCTGTTAATGGAGCTTGTCTGACGTCTTATAATAAGGTTAGCTTCTGTGCTAAGTCCTCAAAGAAGGGGAGATGGAAACATGTATACACGTTGTTGACAAAATATATACTACAAGATTTTGTTTGTACTACTATTCTTTGAAGGAGGAAGGACTCTTCCTTTGTAGATCTTTTTTTTCTTTCTTGAAATATTGTTTAATTGTAGATCGTGCATAGAGACAACAATTTATGTGGAGAAACACTTATATTCTTGGACAATGTAATATGTACATTCCTTTAGTATTCATTCTCTTCAAAATAAATCATGTTGTTTTCACCAGATTTTGTAAGGCTGCATTTTTGGTTCTTAAGTTATTGGTTCCCTCACTGTAAACGAGTCAGGTCGAGTCAAGTTTCGATCTTTGTAATATCTGGGATTGGAGATGTAATAATGAGAGTCTACAAAGCCATACTCTTTTGATACAGACAGCATCAGCTAACGGCAGATTCTGGTAAAAAATAAGGTTGTTATGTTATATGTGCAATAGCAAATGCTGAGAATTGAATTTATGTAAATCAGTTTCTGGACTTGTTACATTGAAGGGAAACCAACTACCCTGGTGAAAATGGATACAGTTGGGCAATTGGTGAAAAATTAATCCCCGAGAGAAAAAGAGGAGAGAGGGAGAGATGATCTATGTTATTTGCAGTGGAAACCTAACGATCGATTCCTTCAATCTTGTCTTCAACATCAGAGTACAGCTGCTTTAACTTCTCGATGTTTTCTTCAGAAGTCTCCCAGTATCCTCTTCCATTAGCCTCCAAGAACGTCTGCAGCAGCTTCCTGAACGAGTTCGGGTTCGTGCTCATCAACCGGTTCAGCATCTCCTCATCTTTTATGAATGTTGAGTTTGCCTCCTCGTACACCCAGTTGTCGACCTGACCTGAAGTTGCGCTCCACCCCACCGTGTTTGTGAGTCGTTTTTCAATCTCACGAACACCCTCATACCCACTCGAAAGCATGCCCTCGTACCACTTGGGATTCAAAAGCTTCGTTCTTGCATCGAGCCTTACTGTCTCAGAGAGCGTCCGTACCTAAATGATTGACATATAAGAAGACCCTTTTCAGCAAGGATAGCAGCAATTTGGAATGCAAGTTTATGAAGTAAGAAAGCAGAAAGAAGAAACTACCTGTGCATTAGCTGTGGTGGTGTCTGCAATGTATGCACTAGGCTTCTTGCCATCCTTTCTTAGGTTCTGCACGAGGTTTGTCGGATCTGAGTCGAAGTAGTGGCTGACATCGGTGAGGGAGATCTCTGAGGAATCAAGATTCTGGAAGGTGGCATCAGCTGTGCTGAGAGCCATCTCGAAGATCTTGCGTTTCTCGGTCATGCCTACACCGGGAGCGTCACTGTCGAAAGCGAAAGATTTCCTGCTCAGGTACATGTCTTGGAGCTGCTTCTCATCATTCCATGAGGAGTTCTCCACAGCAAGATTGATGTTGGAGGAGTACGAACCCGAGGCGTTTGAGAAGATACGCGATGCTGCCTCTCTCACCTCGACTCCCAGCTCCTTGGCCTGCTCCAGCGCGTGTTTCCTCACGTAGTTCTGCTCTTCTGGCTCGTCCAGCTCAGCCACCATCTTCACTGCTCTATCTAGAAGATTCATCTGCAAACATGAAATCCCATCACCACAAGGAATAACATAAGCATCATCATTTCTTGCACTAAAATGAGAGGAATTGAGGTGTACCTGATTGATGAAGAGATCTCTGAAGACACCAGAGCAGTTGACAACGACATCGATCCTCGGCCTTCCCAGCTCTTCGAGGCTTACAATCTCCACACGGTTAACACGTCCAAGTCCGTCACTTACCGGTGTAACGCCGATCATCCAAAGAACTTGAGCCAGTGATTCACCATATGTCTTGATATTATCAGTTCCCCATAGCACTAAAGCAACTGTCTCGGGATATTTGCCTCCGTTGTCAATCTTCTGCCTCTCGAGCAGCCTTTCAACCACCACTTTAGCACTCTGCATAGCCGCAGTTGTTGGAATGGATTGCGGGTCCAAGGCATGGATGTTCTTCCCCGTAGGCAGCACCTTCGGGTTTCTGATCGGGTCCCCACCCGGACCTGGCTCGACGTATTTCCCTTCCAACGCTTGCTTCAAGCTTCCCACCTCGTTATCAGCCACAATCAACCTCAAGCATTGGCCTAAGAACTGGAACAAGACTCTTAATTTCTCTCTGTCAGCTCTATAAAACTTGGTGTTTGACAAGTATTGAATCCATGGTTCATTCACACCAAAACCAAGGATTGATTGCAGCTTATCAGCTACATCAACAACTTGTCCTTTCTTGTTAGTGCTCCTCTCCACGAATGCAGTGACTGCACCACGTGATACTTCAGTGATCTGTTTAAGGAGCTCCACATCGCGCAATATACCCTTATCGCTTCCCCTGTAGATATCTTCAATCTCTCGTCCCACAGTCTGAGCTAGTATAGAAGGAAGAGAGGTAATCTCTTCCTCTGCACGATCCAATGCAGCAATGTTGACTAGTGTAGCCACTGCCTCCATTGCTGTTGGAGGTTCTCCAATGACGTGAAGGCCACAGGGTAGCAGCCTTGACTCAATCTCCATAATCTTGGAATACACTTGCCCAACCACAGAGTCGCGCTCTTTCTGAGAAAGCTCGACTCCCTCTTCGGGAAGATTCACATCCTTGTCAAGATTGCACTGCTTAGCAGTGCTGATGATGGAGCTCACGATTTGAGGGCCACGGCCCGAGTCCTTGAGAGATTGGTATGACGCGATCAGCTCACTCAGCTGCTTCAGCCCTTTGTAGAGGCCGGCATTTTCAGCTGGAGGAGTCAAGTAACTGATGGTATTAGCATAGCTACGCCTCTTGGCAACGGTGGCCTCAGACGGGTTGTTAGCCGCGTAGTAGTAAATGTTGGGGATGTTTCCAATGAGGCTGTCCGGAAAGCAAGCATCACTCATGCCAACTTGTTTACCAGGCATGAATTCAAGAGAACCGTGAGTGCCAAAGTGAAGAACCGCATCAGCCTTGAAGATCTTCTCCACGTAGGAGTAGTATGCAGCAAAACCGTGGTGCGGACTGGCCGATTTGGAGAAGAGAAGCCGCATAGGATCACCTTCATAGCCGAAAGTCGGCTGCACGCCAATGAAGACGTTTCCGTACTGTTTTCCATAAACAAGGAGGTTTTCACCATCTGAGTTCAAGTTACCGGGAGGCTTCCCCCAGTTCTCTTCGAGAGCAGTGGAATACGTAGTCAGTTTCTGGTACTCGCGGACGCCCATCTTGTAAACTACGTTGAGGTTGGGGCTGTTGAACTGAGCCTCCTTGTCGTGAATGATTTCTTCTATCAGTTGTTCAGAGGTTTCTGGAAGGCCTTCCACGTTGTAGCCATCACTCTTGAGCTCTTTAAGCACAGAGTAAATGGAAGAGAAGACATTGAGGTAGGCAGCAGTTCCCACATTGCCTTTGTCTGGAGGGAAGCTAAATACAGTGATTGCTAGCCTCTTTTCTGCCTGCAGTCACAAAGAGTATACCATCATCATTAATTGATTGTCTTCTTGTATCAGTGTGCAACTACTACGTCTAATGCTTTTCTAGAACCTACTAGTATTTCATATTATAACAAAGCAACACAAGATTTAGTATTCACATAAAAAAATAGGTACCTTTGCTTTCCTCTTGAGCTCAGCCCATCTAATAGCTCTTGTGCAGAGCTGCTCCACCCTCTTGTGAAGAGCATGTGATTTCCCTGCCATCACAGATCAAAAGCATCAAGATCAAAATTCAATCCATGGCTGGAAATGGATCCAAAGCAACATCATCAACATCATGAACATGAGAGTTGACTAACCGGTTCTCGGGTCCCTCCCGGCGAAAATAATAGGTTCCATGCCACCATCAAGCTCAGGGAGAGCCACCTGCAGAGCAACCTGAATGGGGTGCAAGCCCAGCGTGCTGTTCAGCCACTCCTCCGTCGTCTGGAACACCAACGGCAGTGCCACGATGTAAGGCACGTCGAGCTTCATCAAGGACTCAATTGCCTTCGGGTGGTCCTGCCTCGCGGGCCCTCCCACTAGGGCGAATCCGGTGAGTGACACGACGGAGTTTATCATTGATTTCTTGGTGATTGGATCGATGAAGTACCTCTCCACCGGCCCAGAGAAGTCGAGGCCGCCTGCGAAGATTGGTATCACCTTAGCCCCTTTAGCTTCAAGCTCCATGATCACAGCTACGTAATGGCTGTCATCACCAGTCACAATGTGACTCCTCGCCAAAACTAGCCCGATTATAGGTGCATTCTTGCTCTTCAGCTGCTCATTAGCATCCCTTCTCGTTGCATACCAGTTCAAATACTCCTTCACATCATCGTACATGCAAGGAGCCAAAGGGTGCCAAATCCCAGTATCCAAATACAAAACCGGCTCCGAGTAGTTGATTTTCGCCCCCTTCAACGCAGGCACGTATGATCCAGAGATCATCTTCAAGAAGTTCATCAGATTATCAGGCGATCCCCCCAGCCAGAACTGCAGGCTAAGAATGTACAACCTTGCATCCTGAGCCTTGTCACTGGGCAAATACTTCAACACTTTAGGCAAAGTTCTTACAAGCTTCAACATGCTGTCTGCAAAGCCTGCAGAGGACTTGCCCTTCTTCTTGAAGAGCTGGAAAAAGGGGCTCTTGGACTGCCCCAACTGCGACATGCTGAATGATCCAAGCTTGTTCAATCTCATCACCTCAGGCATTGACGGGAAAACCAGCACAGCATCGAGCCTCTCCCTCTCCTTCTCCACAGCAGCCTTCACCTTCAAAGCCAACTCCTCCACGAAAATGAGTGATCCGATGAAGATATTGGCGTCCTCAAGGTCTTTGCAGAAGCTATTGTAGTTGTTCACATCTCTCAACTCCTCAACCAAGTAGCCCACGAGCTCAAACGAAGCATGCTCCCCATTTCTATTAAGAACTTGCACTGCTGCTGTGAGGGATGACTGGTATTGAGCTTCCAGCACCACATAGACAACCTTAACCGTGGCGAGGTTCGATTTCTCCGGCACGATTCTGCGCAACTCCTGCGTGGTCTGAGTAAACAAGCCGTTGCCGATGGCATTGCATTTGAATTTTTGGTATGAATTGGAGTTGGTTTTGTTAACTCTCTTGGGGAGAAAAGAGTGAAGGAGGAAATTTTTTCGTGAGAGTGAGGAGAGGTTTACTGATTTGGTACTCGGAACTGTGAATGGCGATGAAACCAAAGAAGCCATTGGTGCGAACTATTAAAGAAACTAACAAACACTCTGTTTCTTGATAGCAGAGGCGAAGAGAATGCAGGTAAAAAAAAGGCTTCTTTTTACATAACTAGCATATGCATCTTACAAGAAAAGAGAAGTATATATATTACAGAGAGATTGAAAGGAGAAGAATCGGAGGAGAAACCCAAAGTGTGGAATAAGAATTTGAAGCAAGAATCGGAGGAAGGTTTTGTGGTTTCCTCAAACTCTTCTCTCTCTGTGGAGAAGTGGGAGTGTGGTTATATTTTATAAAATGGAGTTGGTTTTTCAGTTGATGGTGAGCAGAGGTACACGTGTCAACAATGGTGGACAGTATTCTGAGGCTGAGAGAGAGAGGTGGGGATGTCTTTCTTACATGTAATTAGTTTATCCTAGAGCAATATATGATGAAGTTCCTGAAGCTCTCATTGGTGGAGCTGGATTTCGTCGAATTAAAGAGAGAGAGAGGCAAGAGAAGAGAGTGTAGATTATGAGAGAGATTTGATTTTTGACGTCACTGTTTGTGAGTGGTTTTTTCATCTTCTTGAGAAAAGATTCTTCTTACATTGAAAAGGATCTGATATTTTAGGTGGGCTTTGGTGGGTGGGTCCCACGCTCACGGTATATATATAAACAAAATCATCTTCTTACTACATATGAATGTAAAAACAAAATAATTTATCAAGACAATTGTGCTCAGCTCACAAAAACACGTATGCATTATTTCCACCATAACTGAAAGTTTTCATAATATTTTTTTTTTCTGTTAATTTATCAAGTAAAATAGCATCAAATGAGCTCTCCATATGCAATTTACACACATCGTAAGAGAATGCAGATATGCATTCTGCAAGGAAGAAGAGAGCAACTATAAGATTCAGATGATGCAATAATTAATGTTTTGGGCCCAACTGCAACTGGAGCATAGGCCCAATTTTATTTATTGGGCCGTTCGAACTTTATTAGTGTTGGCCCATTACGATAAGTCATAAACCTTCCCGAGAAAGAAAAATATTTGCAGAGAAAAATGGCTCGCAACTCGGGGACGTGCCAGTCCTGTTGCTACAGAGACGAAGATTCCGTAGACAATGACGGCCGGGCAGAGAGGCCAGCAGCGGCGGCGGACGGAGGGGATTTGAATCATTCTTCCCAAGGCGCGGAGGTGTTAATCGTAGGGGACTCTGCATCAAGTGCAAGATCAACGAATGAATTGCCGTTACTCACCCCGTCGTTTATGGTGGCGGTGGAGAGAGCGGGAGGTTCTGCTCCGATTGCTTCCGTAGCAATTTTTTTGGGAAGTTCCGGTTCGCCGTTACGTCGAATGGGATGATTTCGCCTTCCGATAATGTTCTCGTCGCGTTCTCTGGTGGCTCTTCCTCCAGGTACTCTGAGTTTATGTTTATGAGCGTTTTTTTGCTTTTTGTGATTGAGTGATGATTGAAGTTAAGGAAGATAGATTCTCTGAGCCTGAGCTGAAATCCTGAGACTGATACTAGTTTGGAGTTTGGTGTATTATTCCATTGGCTTTAAATAAATGCCTCTTAGATTTAAAAGTTACTCAAGTTGATATTTTGCTTCAGTAGCTGCCTACTGAAATGGTGCTTGAATTCATGGCTTCAAAATTTACTGAACAATGTGTAGGTGGATTTAAACTCATATAACTGACTCAAGTCCTTACCTTTTTTAGCTGGGCGGATTTCTCCCATTGTTCATTTGTAAATGATTTCATGATTGGATGATTTTGAAGTTTCGAGCAAATTAGTATAATAAGTTCATCTATGAGTGAAATATATCTCCCTAGAGTTGCCAACTTCTCAACTTAGCAAGCCGTGTTCTCAGATTAGAAGAAAATATATATATATCTTTGAAGCTTATCTAGTTATGCTTAGGGTGGTTCTTCAATGTGTCCATGAGTTGCAACAAAGAGCACAGAAGAATTTTGATGCAAGTAGAGAACGAGAATGAGTATTGCCAGTGTTCGGAGTTGGGGTTGCATATATTGATGAAACTACAATGTGTGCAGAAGTTTCAACAGAATCTGGCGTAGCATCAAAAGAGATGGAACTCCTTGTTTCAAACCTATCTCCACCAGCAAAGCAATTCCTTTCAGTTCCTACTGAAACTATTTATTCCCCTGCTTTGGCAGTTGGTAGAGACAGTTTGACAAGGTTGGGGGATGCTGTCAGTGACCTTACTGGGAAAGAAGATCTCCTAAAGCATCTCCGCATGTTGTGTTTGCAAAAGGTTCGGCTCTTTATTCTTGGTTGATTAAACATTCGGAAAGGATCAAGTAGATATATTTGATCTGTTTTTTTGACTATGCAGGCTGCTCTCGAACATGGATACACTAAAATTGTTTTGGGAACGTGCACTTCCCAGATAGCATGCCATGTGCTCGAAGCAACTGTCAAGATTGGTCATAAGTGGTTTTTGTGTTCCTATGAGACAGGGGAAGGCATAGTATTGATGTCTGAAGTTTTTTATATTCTTTTTTAAATTTTTACCAGGGACAGGGTTTCTCATTAGCTGCAGATATACAGTTTGTTGATGCAAGGTGGAGGGTACCTGTGGTGCTTCCTCTTCATGACTGTCTATCTGAAGAGTTGAATATGTTATGTAGTTTGGACAGGTGTGACACCAAAATGACATGAGATCTTCCCTAAATTTATCTAATTTTCATGGGTGCTCGTTAGTGGTGATATTGAAATGATTGCTTTATGATGAAAGTCTCCCTATTATTCCTAGTTTAAAGACTGTAGAAGCACTCCAGCAACCTCGTGCTGGCATTAATGGAATGATATCATCATTTGTTAAACTATTGCGGGTTATAATCACACAGTATTCTCTTTCTTAGACTCTAGCAGAGTCCCTTTTCTATAAAACAACATGAGCACAGATAAACTGAAGAGGCTTGCCATTTCTTTTCTGCAGGATGAAAATCCTTCGCGTGTAAGTACAATTGTAAGAACAGCTGGGAAACTCACACCTTTCTCTTTCAACAGAACTCCTGAAGTCGGTGATCTTAATGATCGTTTGGCTTCTCAGAGTCCTTTTGCCTCGTATGCAGTAGTCCACTTCAGAAATCCGAGGTTTCGAGACTTAACAGCTTTGACAGTGAGGAAACGAGCTCTGAGATTTTCGCAGGTGCATGCTCGAGCTGCCAATATCAGATACCTCGTCTATGGAGCACTTTATCTCTTTGCTTCCTCGGTCCATGACAACCCTAGTCAAGGACAGCAGTGACAGCCACAAGTTTCTGAGGTGACATTTCACTCCTTAGTTTTGGTTCTCAATTTGATTGCAGTTGTACCTTTGTCATGTATATGCATCTCTTCTTATAAATGTTCTTTCGTTTACATTCCTCCAGGGAGCAAATACAAGATTTTTTGTTATCAGATAGTGAAGATGGGTCCTACACATGATCATTCATTCATTCCTAATCATTCCTAATCAAATTTGCATGTGCTATATTTCCTTTTTGAATTTAAATTTACTATTTCGATTTTGAATGTTATAATTTAAATAATATTTGAGCTTGTCCAACTTCTTTCTCATTGACACAATGTATCATTTGAACTGTTCAACGTTTCGTACTATGATTTAAGAAAATTGAATTTTACGTAAAAGTTAAAAATATAAAAGTTCATTATTTAAAATATAAATTAGAAAGTTCAATGTTGTATTTGGAAACTCACTAATTCTTAGTGCAATGAACCCTCTAATTAATATGTGTAACTTTAAATGGGCTTCTATTAGTTATTGGGCCATAACGTATGTACAATATAGCCCATAGCCCAATGGACCTACCTGAAGAGACTCCTCCTCCGCTGCCGCTGGTAACGGAGGTGGTGACTGTCGCAGGCGAAAGACGTGCGCAGACGGATGCAACCGCCCCATAAACGTGTGTCTCTGCTACGCTCCCTTCAGCTCCCATTCTCACCACCACGGTGATCGTCATCTTCCACCGCCCTCACGAGTACCGCCATAAGCTCGCCACTGTACCCATCCTCGACAAATGCCTCCGGAACTGTGAGATCATTTTCGGACGCAAGCTCAAGTACGGACAATCGAAGCTTCTCGATTCTCTCTAAGACGGCGCCACGATCAAACCTGCTGCGGAAACCCTAATTTGCCCCTCCGGCGAGCTGTTTATATCTTCCCTGGTATGGCAGCTAAGGTTAAACTGAAAGTTTTTTCTTTAATTTTGTTTTTTTGCTCTATTGTTTGAGCTGCTGCAGTTGATTGTTGCATGCAATGCACCTTCTGTTTCCCTACTTGTACCTAGTTTTGTTGAATCTTTTGAGCTAGTGTGCATGTTATGAGCTGTTTCTGATTTTTTGCCATCGCTAATTGTAATTGAGCGTGTATCTTATATAGCGCGTATTGATCTCTTGGTGTGGCAAAAATAGAACAAAATTTGGTGTAGCCTTGATTATGAAGTTGTTGGGCTCTTATGTGGAATAATCTACCAGCATCTGTTAAAAAAATTGAGTTTTTGCTGATGCAGAATTTGAAAATTTTCATGCAAGACCATACCTGAAGTGAATGATATGAGCCACATTGTTTCAACTTCTAGGAATCTTTTTCTTTGTCTGCTTCTTTCTAGTGTTTTTCTATAGAAGCAATACATATGATTCGTGTTTTTAATTTTGGATGGAGTGTTATTCAGGTCCAGAAGCATTGCCTTTTGGTGAAGTTAGTCACATGTATTCATCTATTGATGATGTAGCCTGGGAGGTCTTGGTCCGACTGTTTTTTATAGAACTTGGAAGCACGCAAAGGAAATGGTGGTTGCAAGTCTATCATTTTTAAGTTTTATCCAAATGTGCAGTTCAAGCTAGGAAAGAACCATTTGCTGGGTGTATGAGTACAATGTAGGCAGTTGCGAGGTGTTTGCGTGTAATTTATCCTGACGGTGCTCAATTTGAGTCGATAATTATTGAAGTTTTAAGAGCTATGATTAGTTTGCAAGCTTGCTACTTGAAGCCCTTGAGGTCAAGAGCTAAGTTAGTGTAAATACTGCAGGGGAAGAATGATATGAGTGATGATAAAGAATCTCTCTTCCAGTGATATTTATCAAACTAATTGTGTTCATAGTTTTATGACAATACGAATCACGCTCATTTTATATTTGTTAAGATAGTCTATGGTGATCCATGGAGAGTTTTAGTTTCATCCACATGAAGCATGTTGCTCCATTTCTTGCTACTAGTTTCATTGTCTTGCATTTCAAATACTGATATTTGGAAATCATTGCAATGACTAAGATTTCAGCTACCAAAGGAGAAGGCAGGCCAGAATCTATGAAGGAAGAAGAACGACTCAAAGGTACAAAAATCAAGGTTTCTTGTATGAAATGAATGTATTTGGGGTGATATAATGCATGTGTGGAACTTCTCTTGATTCCGCCGGGACCAGAAATCATGTGATCTTTGTATATACCTTTGATGGAAGTATGTAGTATTTTGAGTTCACTTTTGATGCCACCAACCTTTGATGTATTATTTGTCAATTGTGAAGTATAATGAAGTTCGAGAGTGATGCTTCTTTCTCTCTCATTACACATGATTGACCTTTCCTATTTAATATAAATTCCAATATTTTCTGGCTAGATGTTTTTGGTGTATGGTTGTGACTGGTTATTTCAATTCACAGTTACAACATGTTCCTTTATTGTAAAAAACATTGAAAAGGGGGGGGCATGTGTTGGTTAGGTCAAGCTGGCTGGTGGTGGGGGTCCTCATTTTGCTTTATCTTTTCCTTTAGGCTTTATCTCATGAAATTAGTGTGCTCGAGATTGGCCTCCAAGTCTTGCTTTCTAGTTCTGGTGTAGCCATCTCTTTCATCTCTGTCGACTGCCACGACTCTCGACATGAGAAAACGAGCTAAGATTGCTCATCGGCTGCAACTATGATTTGAGTTCGAGCTTGATATTAGTCAGAAGAATGTTACAGCCTCGTTGTTCTTTCTTGTTTGGTAGTAATACTTTCGGAGTTGCAGTAAGTAGTTGTTCATCATATATGGGAAGAAATGTAGATGTGATTAAGTGATAGTTGCAAAGTTCTCATAGTACTATCATTAAACAGTAAATTAAACATTTGTGTACATTATATATATAATTCCAATAAAAGAAAACATGTAAGGTGGAGTATTGTATACTTATATTACAACAATTATTGCATTTATAAAATTATGACGTGTCATAATTAAAGGTTTGAGATATAAAATAAATATTTTCATTATATATTCTCTAAATGTTGAACTCTAATCATAAACATATCGTAATCATATTAATATAATAGAAAATATAACATCATTAGGCAATATCATATCTCATTCGACTACGAAAAAAGATTTTGATTCATCCACTTGAACAATAAACAAATACACGTATTTAATATTCGTCTGTTCAACTATCAACATACCAAAATATCTTACCTAATAAAAGTAAAAATATCATGTACTTATGAATTAAAATAACATGCAACGAAAATATTATAAATTCACTAGTTAGAGTAGTAGATATGGTGTGTAATGAAAAAGCAAAATACCCAAAACAAAAGTCACGTGGTGCAATCATGCTGTTGTGGAACGGCAGACGACAAATTTACCTAAATTACATGTTTATAAATTAGATATGATTACCCATTTTCTAAAAATGCATGTAATATTAATAATAAACATATTGACAAAAAAGTGTTATTGATAACGAACACAACGAATTTATTTTGATGTTATACAATTGCGAATTAGTTTCCTAAAAAGATGGTAACAATATTAATTGTTCAATAGATTTAGATTTTATTAAAATTTCATATATATAAAAACGTAATCAAGTTAATGTAATCAAAATAAGACTTGCATTAGAATCTAAAAGAAGGTAAGAAACAGAGAAATATATTATCCCGTTAAGGTAATGTCGCTGTCATGATCTTATTTGTATTGCAAATTAACCAAAAATCACTGTCACATTTCACAAATCACAGTCGGCGCTTACTTGTGACTAACACGCACTTAAGTTCAATTTAATTCTGATAAGTAATTACACCCTAATCACATTTTTGTAGTACGCTACAAAGTATTCAAACTATTTATAAAAAAAAAACTTCATTTATATTTTATCATTTCAGTCTTGTCACAAAATATCTTTATACTTCTATTTTTTTTATTTATAACATAAAATTTACTTCACTCGTGCTACATGAAAATGACATAATTTTTCGTGAACCGAGCAAGTACTTTTCTCATTCAATATTTGACTGAAAATTAAAAAACTCACCTTCAACTAAAATTGATTGCTAATTTAACCTATTTACTATTACTAATTGAAAAAAAGAATTGATGGTTCAAAAAATAAAAGATAAATATCATTAGATATACTGACATAATTCTATGGATTTTTAATCATATACACACACATATAGTTATACGGATAAAATAAGAAAATTAATTAATAAAAATAAATAAATATTTTAAGAAAATCAAAATTTGATGAACCCTAAATCCTAATCTTCTCCTTTGCCGAATTCAAACAATTTTTATGCTATCTTCTCCCCAGATTTCACCCCATTTGCCAATCGCCATCAGTATTTACCTTTTTTTCTTGAGAATTCTCTCTCTCTAAAACCTTCCCTCTCTCACTCCATACTCATCTTTTGGTGAGCATGATGATGCTTGTCAGCTTTATATATTATTATAGAGTATATACTGTCTGAAAATAGAATTGAGCAAATTTTCTTGCAGAAAATCTCAAAAGCCTCATAAAGTTTTAAAGTGAGAAATTAAATATAGAGAGATGAAAGGGAATTAAAAACGGAAAATATTTGTACAACGTAGCAATTATTAATTTCCTGTTTATTGTCTTAAAATAAACAATTTCTCACACTCTTCTCTACTTTTTCCCGTTTTGCCAGCTCTTTCTTTCAACCTCTTCTCTCCCTCTTATAAACCTTTCCTGTACTTTCTCTCTCTAAACCTCAACTCATTATCAACTTTCTGCAGAGAGCGATTGAACTGAAGTGTGATTGAATTTGAAGAGATCTCTCATGGTCTTGCACTTTGCTGATTGAATTTGTAAGCACGTTCTGCTTTAGATCCATTTTATTTAATTTCTGTATGGTTTATTGAACTGTTTGTTACTTTTATTGTATGTGAGCAGTTCCCGGAATATCGGATTTGATTTTTGTTGATCTGAGATTTTAAGGATTGTTTGCGAGATGGGTTTTGCTCTATTCTTGCTTATCGTTTGTTAGTTAATCTAATTAGAAAAAATAATGTGAAAGGTGTAATCTATTTGCTGTAATTTATACTAACACTGAATTCCCAACTGTTGCTGGATAGTATAATTAGATATTTGATTTATTTGAAAATTGAAATAGCTTCTTATAATCTCTTGATATTGAGATGGAATGTGATATTAGAGTGGGCATTACGTTGAAGTTGCAATTTTGATTTTTTCTGTATGTATTAATAACTCGAGGGAGTGTGTGATCGGCATTGTGGTTTATGAGATAATTTGAAATTTAGATGAGGTGTCATGATCGGGATTGCTTTAATTACTAACTTGAAAACCTCTGAAATTGATGATTTTATTTGATAATTGGTTTATATGTTGCCTCAGACTGATGATTATTATGCTAAATTCACATAAAGGAGCAATTGTTGTATCACATATTGGATTGTGTTCTGATTGTATCTAACTATTCTATTTTGCACGACAACATTAAAACAAGTTTTTGCTGGAGACGACAGTGTCAGAGTGAGAACCTTTCTCTATACATGTGCCAAGGTGAATGCACAAAAGTAGTGAAGGTATTATCAAGTAATCAGCTGCCAATGTTGCCTAAGAATATACATAATAGATATTCTGGTGAAAGTGGCTTTTTTCTGTAATGACCTAAAAATATATATAGTTAAGTGGCTTTCATGGCCATTTTATGCTTCCCATGGGAATTTTGACATTTTTTCTGCCTTTGAGATGGACAGTGTGGACTCAACATCAATTGACTCTATTCTAAACTAACAGAGTGCTATGGGTGTTTATTGTAACTCTGCCGCCCTTAACTTTTTAGTGGATGGAGATCGATAAATTTATACTGTTTGTAGTTTGTGCAAAAACCTGTATGGCTATAGTCCGACTAGATGCTGAACTGAAACGAAAAATTATTGACTTGAGTGATACTGATCCACCAGTTTCTGTGTACTGATAGGATATTTAAATTCTTACATTGAATGTGTTCCATTGTCTTTACTAGATTCTTACTTCCATTGTCTTTATTATTCATCCTAAGCTCTTTATATCTGGTTTACTGCACTTATCATTAGGATCTTGAAGATATTTCACCATCTCAAAAATCCAGAAGAATATCATACAATGTCTAACTCAGCAAAAGTTCTGGAACCTGCTTTTCAAGGAGCGGGTCAGAGAATGTATCCTTACATATGGATTACCCTTATCGTCTAGTAATTTATGCTAACATGTCGAGCTTGAATTTATATGTAACTTGAGTTCATTCAGTTTTGAATATTATGTTATCTTGTTTAACTTAATACCATACAGAGGGACTGAGATCTGGAGGATTGAGAACTTCCAACCGGTTCCCTTGCCAAAATCTGATTATGGTAAATTCTGTTGCGGAGATTCGTATATTATTCTTCAGGTGTGCTTGTCTGCTCTCTATAGCATATCAGGAAGATACATTCCCTAAATATTTTAGAATCATTTTTATTTTTTGTTTTTATCAAGTTAAGAAAGAAGGGATTTATTTTCTGGACTAATCGTATTGGACCGCTTCTGTATACAGACTAGTTCTGGTAAGGGTGGTGGTTATCTTTATGACATTCACTTCTGGCTTGGAAAGGACACTAGTCAGGTAATGATCTTATTCATGTTTGTATTCAGTGTGTTTTCTTGTTATCTGCTTAGGTACTCAAAATTTTGCAACTGATTTAGGATGAAGCTGGAACTGCTGCTATCAAAACTGTTGAACTCGATGCTGCTCTAGGTGGCCGTGCCGTGCAGTACAGAGAACTACAAGGGCACGAGTCTGATAAATTCTTGTCTTATTTTAAGCCATGCATCATTCCGCTGGAAGGTGGTGTGGCCTCTGGGTTTAGGAAAACTGAAGAAGAAGAGTTTGAAACCCGGTTATACATATGTCGAGGAAAAAGAGTTGTTAGATTGAAGCAGGTAGGACATGAGATCAATCTACACGAGTATAATGTAGAAGTCTTTCATATAGAAAATCAATTGGTTTTCCTTAAACTGCAGGTCCCATTTTCAAGGTCCTCATTGAACCACGATGATGTTTTTATTCTCGACACCGAGGGCAAGATATATCAATTTAATGGTGCCAACTCTAATATTCAAGAAAGAGCCAAAGCATTAGAAGTAATTCAGTTTTTAAAGGATAAGTATCACGAGGGAACATGTGATGTTGCAATTGTTGGTGAGTGCATTCATAATATTGGTCATTTTCCATTTCTTGGTGGTCTATATGTATGTCAATTGTTGTTCTACGGTTGTCTTTGTTTATTATTTTAATAGCGTATAAAATCCATCGCAAACTTCAGATGATGGCAAATTGCAAGCTGAAACATCTTCCGGTGAATTCTGGGTACTCTTCGGTGGGTTTGCTCCAATTGGTAAGAAGGTAGCTACTGAAGATGATATCATCCCCGAGAAGACCCCTCCCAAGCTTTTTAGGTATCTAGTTTGCATCTTTTACACGCTAATCTTTGCGTCTAAATCGTTTTGCTTTTAAACACTAGAGATCTAAAGCTGGTAGTTTATTTCATGTCGGAAAGTTTATAGGAGGATATGGAAGAGGAATGTTCATATAATCTGTTGATTACACCTGTTGCTAAGGAGAGATAAATTTGTACTTAATGGCAGTATGAATCTATATACTTCAGCATTCAGCACAATGACCATTCATTTAGTTCTAATTTAAGGTCTTACTAACAATTTATCAGTGTCATTCTTTTTTCCAACTTCAAAGTTCACATCACATGGCACACAAAAGCAATCTAATAATCGTTCTAGTTTGGCTTTCCTCTTAAACATTCTGTTCTAGCCTACAGAATAGTTTGGTTTTAATTAGTTGGCTTGGTTTTCATGTGTTTCTAGCATGTGGCTCTTTAATATATTTGCATTTGCTTCCTTATGTTAAGATTGTCCACTTTCCTTGGTGTCTTCCAAATGTGCACTACTTCACCTTTTCTCTTACCTCTTGACAGTATTACTGATGGCCAAGTTAAGAGCGTAGATGGTGAACTTTCCAAGTCAATGTTGGAAAATAACAAATGCTATATGTTGGATTGTGGTTCTGATGTATTTGTTTGGGTTGGGCGGGTTACTCAAGTTGATGAAAGGAAAGCTGCCATTCAAGCTGCAGAGGTAGAAGACTGAATTTCTACTTCGCTTATTGGTTATGCAACTAGTAAATATAAACTCTCATATGCAAATAATATTTCAGGATTTTCTGGCCAGCCAAAATAGGCCAAAGTCAACCCATGTAACTCGGCTAATTCAAGGTTATGAAACTCATTCCTTCAAGTCCAACTTTGATTCATGGCCATCAGGATCAGCCGCTCCTGTTGCTGAGGAGGGAAGGGGAAAAGTAGCAGGTATATGCCAGTCTGCAGGGTTCACTCGTACTTTAATGCAAAATGTTTCCACATTTTATAACTTTTGTGAGATTTTTTATAGCCTTACTGAAGCAGCAAGGTGGAGTAATGAAGGGAGCTGGTAAAAGTGCTGCCCCTGTAAATGAGGAAGTCCCACCCTTGCTTGAAGGAGGTGGAAAAACAGAGGTCTAACTTCTGTTATGCATTTGCGGTTGCTCTAATTGGCCGAGTTGTTTGTTTTCTAACATCAAAATATGTTGAATTGTTTTGTATATTTCCAGGTTTGGCGCATCAATGGTAATGCCAAAACACCAGTGCCTAGTGAAGACATTGGTAAATTCTATGGTGGGGATTGCTATATTGTGCTATACACATACCATTCTCATGAAAGAAAAGACGACTACTACTTGTGTTGTTGGATTGGAAAAGACAGCGTTGAGGTATTATAAATTGCCAATTATAGTATGAAAACAAAGCAACTTTGTTCGAGAATAAAAAAAATCTCCGTGGGTTATGATTATAACTGAGGTGGAAAAAATTACATGTTATGATTACAGATCAGGTTAAAGCTCCTATCTGTAAGTAAATAGTGCTTATCCTTGAGTTTTGGTACTGACATACTGTTATGAGATCATGATGCAAGGCATCATGTAAAATGTACTTGTTTCTTGCTTTTTCATCATGCAACAATGTCTAACCTTAAGACTTCTTATGCATGTTCGATATGATGGCTCAAAAAACTGAGTTTTGGGTTCCCAATTTTTAGGAGGACCAAAAGACGGCTACTAAACTATCCAACACAATGTATAACTCACTGAAGGGGAGACCAGTACTGGTAATGATAGACGCCATCATTTGCCTTCTTAGACAAATAACCATCAGAAATTAAGATATAAGCTATGCATCTTGCAGGGATTGATACATCAAGGGAAAGAGCCCCCGCAGTTTGTTGCCATCTTTCAGCCTATGATTGTCCTAAAGGTGCTCCTTTGACTTCATGAAAGGAAAGAAATATTTAGTACTATACGCAAATAAACCTAAATTGATATCATTTTCCCCAACATTTTGTTAGGGTGGATTGAGTACGGGATATAAGAATTATGTAGCTGACAAAGGTTTAAATGATGAAACATATACTTCTGATGGTGTGGCTCTGATCCGCATATCTGGGACTTCTCCGCATAACAACAAAGCAGTTCAAGTTGAAGCTGTAAGATTACTTGTTGGACCTCTAGTTATTTATGTCGGAAATTTTCTAAAATGTGCACTACCTCTTATCAACTTCTTTTTCTTAGGCGGCAACGTCATTGAACTCAAATGAATGCTTTCTGCTGCAATCTGGATCTTCAGTTTTCAGCTGGCATGGTACTCAAGGCACCTTTGAACAGCAACAACTGGCAGCCAAAATTGCTGAATTTCTGAAGGTTAGCATTACGTTGGAATAAACTTCAGTATCTCAGTCTCCTGTAACCCTAGTTTATCTCCCTATATATATGGGAAACTCTTCTTTTATAATATATACAATCTATTACTATTTTATTACATTACAAAAGTGATTTCCATATTTGCATAATGTCACAATTCTGTGTGGGTTTATGAGACAAAGTGGCATAAACCGCAAGGATTTTAACTTTGAAGCAGCAATTTGTTAATGATGAAAGCACCTTCTTAAGGCAGTGTTTCAAGTCCCTTTGATTTTCTTTCTAAAATTGTCTTGAAATATGAAGTTTGTAAGTTCAAAGCCGTAACATCCTACTATCATTGTTCCCTTATGTAATATATTCGAACTAAATTATGGGAACAATATCAAGAACCAATTCAATATGAAACCCCTAACTTGTCTAACTTTGTTGTTTTTTGCCACCTGCCTGAGGTTGCTGTGATGAACTTTACACCGACAATGTCCAGAATAAGCAATTTAGCAGTGTGGATGTATGCAGTTCTGCAGTAATGTGGTTGTTGCATCTTAAAAATTATTACAGATGATACTTATCTATGAAGTCCGTTGATGTGATGCAATATTTGCTTAAAAATATTCAATCTCATCTTTCTATTAGAATCAGTATTTGAATGCTAATATGCTCGCCATAGGTTATTTTTGTTTAGTTTTTCAGTATTAGAATTTAAGAGATCATTTTCTGTTGCATATTCTTTCTGTACAGATTTATAACTAATATATCATATAATATCTTGCAATGTACAACATTGATCACCTATTATCATCATGAACTCAGCCTGGAGCGACCATCAAGCATGCCAAGGAAGGAACTGAAAGCTCATCCTTTTGGTTTCCTCTTGGAGGAAAGCAAAGCTACAACAGTAAGAAGGTTACATCTGAGGTTGTCAAAGATCCCCACTTGTTCACATTCTCCTTCCATAAAGGTAGCAAGATTTTTTTTACAACTTGCGACTAATGGTGAATGTATTAATGTTTTGCGTGTTCTAACCATTTTATCCTTTGATGCACGTGCTGCCACACGTACTATCAGGAAAGTTTGAGGTATACACTGGATTTAAACTAGTTTAAAAGTTTGTGTTAGCTGTTGATGTACTAGGAACATGCATCCTAACGTAACATATATCTTCTCAGGTCGAAGAAATATACAATTTCTCGCAAGATGACCTTTTAACTGAGGATATATTGATACTGGATACCAATGCTGAAGTGTTTATTTGGGTAGGCCAATCAGTTGACTCTAAAGAGAAGCAAAATGCCTTTGAAATTGGGCAGGTAGTTGCTTTTTTTTAACCTTTTGAGTTGGTATAGTTGTTTTCTCTCCATGCTCTGTTGACAGTAAAGCTTATGCAGAAATATATTGAACTGGCTGCTTCCATGGAGGGTTTGCCCCCAAAAGTCCCGTTATACAAAGTGACAGAAGGAAATGAGCCAAGCTTCTTCACCTCCTATTTTTCATGGGACCCTGCCAAAGCTAATGTATGTCATGGCTATCTCTCAATCCGGAGTGTTAATCATTTTCCTACATTAAGTTGCGTTTTAGAAAACAATTCTGGGACAAATAATTCATGCTTCACAACTTTGTTGTGCTTACCGTACCACATATTTGCCATTGTTAACCAGTTTTCTTGTTTTCTTTAAAAACAGACACATGGAAATTCGTTCCAGAAGAAGATCATGCTACTCTTTGGCGCTGGCCATGCTTCAGAGGTAATTTAAAACATAAATACCTTTCTTGAAGCATCAGATGAGGAACCACTCCAGAATCATGCTTGCTGTGTCTTGTTACATGATCAGCAAGTGATCGTCATATTTGTGAATTATAATTGACTTGGTATATGTTATATGCATAATCAGGAGAGGTCCAATAATACAAACAATGGGGGTCCGACTCAAAGAGCGTCTGCTTTAGCTGCTTTGAACTCTGCCTTCACTTCAACATCATCTCCAAAAGCTAATTCAACCCCTCGGTCGGGTGGGAAAAGTCAGGCCTCACAGAGAGCAGCTGCAGTGGCTGCTTTATCAGGTGTTCTGACTGCTGAAAAGAAAGGATCAAAAGAAGTCTCTCCTTCTCGGCCAAGTAGAAGTCAGCCTGCAGAAGCCAGCCCTTCTGGTATTATAAGATGTCCTTTCATGCACCACACTCTGTTTATCACCAATTTAAAGTCGATACTTATTTTAATTTTTTATACTGATATAGTACGTAAAACTCTACTTTTCGTAATAGTGCAACTCTTTGATGCTATCTGTTAATGAAAAAACAAGTGTCGCCCTACTATATGAATTTAGCTTTACCTACTCATGATCCAAGGCTGGATAAAATTATCCCAACCATATTCTTTGATGCTCAGCTGACACTTAAAATTTCGTCTCCAGCTCCACTGAAGAGTGAAGATGCTAATGAGACCGGAGAATCCAAAGAGGACTTGAAAGTCAAGGAAAACGAATCTGTCGAGCCAGAACCAGAAGAAAACGGGAAGGACTCAGGATCAAAGCAGGAGGTTGACAAGGACGAAAACGGCTCTGAAAGTTGTCAGAGCATATTTAGCTATGACCAATTAAAGGCTAAATCCGACAACCCTGTGACAGGGATTGATTTTAAACGAAGAGAGGTTTGTTTTTTGAACAGACACTTACCTACATAATATAAAATATCACTGGCGCTGATTCGTTCTTCCAAATGATTGTCATGGTTTCAGGCTTACCTCTCAGACGAAGAATTCAAATCAATAATGGGAATGACCAAAGATGCCTTCTACAAGTTGCCCAAGTGGAAGCAGGACATGAACAAAAAGAAAGTCGATCTCTTCTAAAAACAGGTTTGCAAGGAATCGATATATATTGAAGAAATGGATCTTCAAAAGTGAAGTGTATTTCCTTTCCTTCTTCACCTCCAACCTTTTGGTTTGTTCCATCTACATTTTAGTGTCCCTGCCTTAGAATCCCATCAAGTTTTCGGTATTGCTTGTGGTTATGTGGTGTCTGCGCTGAAGAGTGATTTCTTTTTTCCAGTCTCGTCTTCAATATACGTGTCACGACTACGTTTGTGGTCTAAAAACGGGAAAGCAGATCTAATTCTTTGATTTGGTTGGTATGTTCGAAGTTTGCTTGTCGTCGACGCCGTGCTCCTCATTCCCTTCATCCTTTCAATCATTTATATACATATATATAAAGTTAGAAGGGTGTAATTTGTGCATGTTTAAAGAATGTAGATGAAGTTGTTTGCTGCTATCAGTATCTATGGATACATCATGTATTGTTATGAATATCTTTTTTTTCTTTAATTTCAATGACATGAGGTCAATTTGAGTGAGAAATATTGGTTTATAATTTATATCCTCATTAATATTTGCCACTGTTGTTATTTTCTGCACCAAAAGGTATGTTGTTGGTGCTGGTTTCATTTTTTTCTTTAACCATGGAATAAAATTGAAGTCATGATATTATAATATTTGAAATTAATAAAGGATCTTTTATTAATATTTTATCTCCATGCATCATGCCAAGTGCAATCATCTAATCCTATTTTTATATATGATAATTATTAACCTTTAATCACGACAAAAAAAAAAAAACAAGTTGTCCCAGCAATCAGCATCATCATTTGGGGGTGTCCTATTTTATTTTATGGTCCAAAATTCTTAAATTTAATATTCACAAATTTTCTATAGATGCAAAGTGGTTTGTTTTATTCACAAATTTTTATTGCATTTGGGTATTTTTTTTTTTTTTAAGTGGAAAAGGTTATCAAAACCAACCATCATTTCATATAATTAAGAGTGATGCTATTGTACGTTTGTATATGTGGAGGGATAATTATTCTTTGCTAATCACTTTCCTTGGTTCTCTTTTATCCATTGTTTGTCATAGTCATTGTCATTATCTTGTTTGGACAATCTAAGAAATATTTTTCATTTTTTTTTTCAAATCATAATTTCAAGATTTAAATATGCCTAACAAATAAAAGGAATTTCCATAAAAGTGGAATTTTATGTAACGAGCTTTGAGTAACATAGATGACCCAACTCTACTATACTCGCTACATTATTTGTGATATTTTTAATTATGATCTTTTTATATTATTAAAAAAATAAGTGGTCAAGAACCTCATTTAAAAGAAGACCATGCATAAATAATCGGATTTTATTGAATTATAGAAATCAAGAAAATAATTAAAGGGAAGATATAAATTGATGAGGATCATGTGCAATGAAATAGTATAGTTGGAAATAGTGGTCAATTTTGTGTTCACGGGACAAATTGCATGTTTATATACAAAAATCTAATCACGTGAATTATACAATTCTATATACAAATCACCATCCAAAATTTATATATATGCCACCTCACTGTCCTATTATTACTTTAACTTAATTGGGTGTCATTTTCTCACTCAACCTATTAATTAATAATTATATCCAAACGTAAGTAATGAGTATTTATTTATGAATTTATTTTTTCTTAGATAATTTATAAGTTGTTTTCCATATATCTAACGTCATGCTAATTATTTTCCACATGCTACAACTGTATAAGTACAACATGACATGAATGCATAAATCAGCACGATGTATTGATTATTAATTGGTGTAAAAATGGTCTCGATCGATATAATTGTATATATAGTTTAATATCAAATGTTGTCACTTCTTGAATCTTAATATGATGATATCTAGCTAGATCATTATATATATATTATGAAAACAGTATAATATTTTTATATTTAAGAAATCACAAATTTACACAGATAAATCTTGTGAGACAACGTACGAGAGGTATATATAATTAAGTTAACTCTCACCTAACCAAAAGAAATATTCTTAAAAAGATTAATTAATAAATACGTCCATGTCTATGAGTACATAAAAATATGCAATTTGAGGCTTGACTAGATTTAATTATATCTCGATGGTAAATTCATTGGATTAGGCCAAAAAATATCTCGAAAATTCCTTCGATGCAGCTAAAAAATATGTGTGTTACTGTACATTACGTGGAGTAGCATGCATATGCATTATTGGTTTGTCTTCATGCATACTTAACATATATATATCACATAGTACCCATTCTTTTCAAATATCACATTTCATCTAATTACACATATTAAATACAAATTAATTTACTTGCATAACTTTACAAATTTATTTTCAATTATTATATTCCTAAATTTTATTATTAAACTATTTAAATCAGTGTAAAAATGAGAATAATGTCATACACTACAAAAAATGCATTTTATAATAACGGAATAGTGACGGAAAAATTGTCCGTTTCTAAATTTTAACGGATTAAGAACGTAGTTGTTATGAAATTCTTGTTCAATTTTTAGTAATTGAATTAGTGGCAGAATAATCCGTTATTAAAATTTAGTAACAATTTTCCTTTACAATTCCGTTACTAAAATTGAAGAAACCATTTTAGAAATGAAAATTTCGTTACAATTCCGTTGTTCAATTTTTTTAGCAACCATCAATTTTAATTTCTTCATATAATAATAATAATAATATTAATTAATTTTCAAACAAACATATCAATTTTTTTTTCAGTATTTTACAAATATTACTACGAAGAGATCCGTTATGATTTTATTACTAACATTTTTAGTAATGAAATTTCTTATTTTAGTAACAGAAAATTTCGTTGCTAAATTAATTAAATTTTTTTTTTCGTTGTGATAATTTTAATTTATATTATGTAAAATAATGAAGGGAGTACTAAATATAATTAATAATTAAATTCTTTGGAGACTTGGAAAAAGAATATCATATACAGGTTGAGGTCCATGCATTATTGGTTTGTCTTTATGCAAACCCACATAGTGACATGTTAAATATACGTAATTAAATTCCTACCATATAAAGACTGTGTGTATGTGTTGTGTACATCTGCAACTTGTCCACAAATTCATGTGGGACTATTCTAAGCATGGGTCATTTATATTATTTTATTAGCTAAAATATAAACTCTCATAATCTACTCGTTATTATTTTTTGGATTATATATGCATATATAAATACATAGTGTATTTATACTAAACATATATACACATTAACATACACATACGTGCCGAATACATTAATTAAGCCTAAACATATGTTACTTATTGGCCACGTCATATCCCATTTTTCACAATATGTACAGTGAAAAATAGAAAAAGTTTATAAAGTGCATAATATATATAGTATGGAAGAAGAGTGTAAGAGAAGCAAAGATGGTATATTTGTTTTTGAATGGTGTAGAGGTAGTGAGTAGTGAGTGGTGGTACCCATTAATTCCAATTCACAATTTCAACATATATATGGTATTTTTCAATGAAATGCATTATATTTATACATTCTTGAGGAAGAGATATGCATGAGAGAATATTTAGATTGTGGTCACCCTTAATCAATTTTGGAATTCTCTTGCATGCTACTTTCCCATCATCTCTTTCTCTTCACAACAAGATTTTTACATTACTATATATATATAGTAAATAAATATTTTGTTTTTTACTTGAGGGTTTTCTAATGTAGGGTATGTGGTAAAATTGCATGTTATAAAAAAGTTTAAATCGTCACCCATCATTTTATAATTAATTGAATGTGTAGTGCACGCAATGTATTGAACTTTTTTATGGTTGCGCATATGTATGCATGCACATGTGATTGAAGAAGTTGAAAAACTTTCTATTTTTATCTTTATTTTGTGTGTGTCTATGATGGGTTGAACTTTTGTTGTTTGTTCTAATCTCACCCAATACCATAACATATATATATGTCTTCTTCTAAATTCCACTTCTAAAAGCTTCCTATCAGTTTTGCAATAATTGCCCCCCCCACAATGGGAGGGAGATATCAAGTCAAATTTTCTAATTTCTTTTAATATATATACGCTTGCATGTTCATAATTAAGCTAGCTAAGCACAACAAAAAAAAATACTATTTAGAAAGAAAATTGGAACAAGTCATGGATAAAAGTAGGGCAAGTGGGATTTTTCATTATTTTTGTCGGTCACTTTTTGTCATATTATTACACACACATACGATCGATGGTTGATTTTGTGATGGAAATGCAATCATCATACACTCATGCCATGCCCATCACCTTCCACGCTTTCACATTTTCAACTTACTACATCTATTACTTTCCTTTTTCTATGTCCTAAATTTGTGATGGAATTAAATCATTAACTCAATAGCTTGCTCCAAATTCCAAATAATTATATACTCCATACATAGGTCCGTCCATGTGAATGATTTTCTTATTGCCGTCCATTAAAAGTGGTCGTTTTTTTTAAAAAAAAAATTTACTTTTAAATTAAATACATCACTCCTACTTTTGTAAAACATAATATTTCACTTTCTTCAACTCCGTGACAAATCACTTATGGCCGCGGGGACTAACAAGGTTGATTCTTATATATATTATATTCCAATATTACTAATCATAATTGCATTTGTGTTTGCAGCATCTAAATGGCCACTAGATTTGATCCGGATTACATGTATCTAAATAGATAATAGCATTAATATTCGATATTCTTTATTTTTTTTAATAGCATATTCGAGATTCTTGAAGAAACATAATTTTGTAGTAATTTTATCGATCTATAAGAATTATTCATTTAATTGGTCGAATTCTTGTATTAATTTCTGATATTTTCTTCCATTTTCATATATTATGTTATTTTGTTTATATATATTTTAATTAAAGGTAAAAAAAAAACACCTATAGTGACAGAATATATATAAACTGAGTGAGTAATAGTACGTTTTGTCAAATAATTGTAGACGGATACGTCTGCCGACGACTGCGTACGTGATTAAAAATATATATTAATTGCGCTTATATATATAATTACTTCTTTTAATTTATTAATCTATAATTAAAGAAAAATAAATACTATAGTATCCTAATTAACAATCAAATTTTCTGAAGTATATTTGAATTGCTAAAAAGTTGACTACACATTAGAACAATTAATTAAGAGATAAAGAGATTATAAGTAGACGATAATTAAACAATTAACTATTCATAATCAATGCATGACAGGTTGCCAATTATTCAATCATTTATTTTTAAACGGAGAATACTGAAGGTTCCAGATCAACACATTAACACAAGTGACATGGTCATTTAATATTTAATCATTTATTTCGTATATCGTGTATTATGATATTTAAATGTTTAGAAAATAATATTTCAAAAAACGATATTTATTATTACCAGTCTTGAGAGGGAGGGAGGGGAGGATTACAAAATTTCTGGACTCAAGATCCGATATTACTGCTTAAAAATTATAACCCCACATTTAAAAAGAATATATAATATCTATATATATATATAGGATATAGGAATCATTAATATATAGTATTAGGATGATTCTGTGATAATTCCTTACACTAATCTCAATACAGCCACTGTCTCTTAATTGAAAATTGGCGAATTGAAGCAGCTGCATTGCATATATATATATATAGACTATTGATATATATGAAAGGCAATCAAAACTAAACCTAAAATTTCATCCGTTCTATTTGTTGGATTATAGAATAATCCACAACAAATAATAGGAAAAAGAGTATGAAAGTTCTAAAAAATTTGGAGATCATATCTTCACAGTAACGATTGAATGTAATCGCAGACGGCTGGGTCTTGGTTCTACGGGCAGAGCCTGCAAAACAAGATCAGAGAAAAGTTGGAGTTCTTCGGGGAGAGACTCCGATGCTCAAGTCAGCGCGTTGTAGACTTGAGAGTGTTTAGTGCAGTGAATGCATGTAAATGTAGATGTGAAAGATTGGAGTAGCTAAAACTAACCTTAATAATGAAAATGTGTGAGATATATATAGTATAAGATTCAAGGGTAAAAGAGTAATATCATGTCAGCAGGGGACCATCCGCTTGTTATAGTCCTTGTCATGCAACTGGCAGTCTTGTTGAGTACAGGGGAGACAAAATCTGACATATGTCAGACTTTCCAATCACATATTCCACGCTTAGCAGACTTGCAGACCCGAATGAAATATATATCTACTCTCCGGATCCTAACCCATTATGATAATAAGTCCAGTAAGAAATAGTAGAGCTCTGCCTTTCGGAGCCTATGGGCTCTGCCAAGGCAATACTCTTTTATTCACTATCGAGCTCCGCAGAAGCAGATCTCAAATAGACTTTAATGATTATATAGCCTTCGTTTGACCACAGAACTGATGCAGATTAACATTTTAATAGTTTTATTATTAAATAGCCTATAAGATAAGCTATGACGATATTCCTCTGTATCACTCTTATTATTAATTTGTATTTATTTTTTATTATTAAAATTAAAAATGAAAATGCATAGTGTTAATTAATGATAAGGTAAAAGGTTAAGGAAGAGGGGCAGAATTGTGATATGAAGCAAAATTGGGGTTGTTCATTATAAAGGCGAAGGAACGCGGAAGAAAGGCGTGGAGCACGTGGTTCAATCAATGTCAATGCCAATGCCCTTCCCTACGCTCACATTCCTTCCGTGACTTATTCTAATTTTATTCATCTTATTATATTCTTTTCTCATTTTATATATACTATTATTACGGAATGTTTTGTTTGATTATTACGGAATATTATCACGACTCGCTCTTGAACCCAAAACAAATATATACCAACTATTATCAATCGGGTCGGGTCTACAATTCTAAGCAGTTCTTGAAATTTTGGAAATTTCAGTATTTCTAACATACGATGAAAAAAAAAACATTATTGAAGTATAATGAAATAGACGATTTATGTGATCAATTATATATGAAAATTTCTAAGATAAGATTACTCAAGGTCAAGGTTATACATACCTACCTAGTAGCTAAATAATTAAAAAATATGGCTGGACTATATGAATATTATTAATATTTGAGTGGTAGGTACTTTGCCTTCAAAAGGGATGATAAATAATTCTTCAAATCTTTTAAGTTGCTTCGGAGTAATATATACTAGTAGTATCTTCTATGTTTATCCTAATTGAATGTTGCTATATATTAAAGAAATCAATATTATTGCTAAATCCACATATAAACTAGATTTAGCGTGGCGTATTAGGATTATTCACACGGTAATAAATGCAGTATGACAGACCATTAATTTTAAGCGAATATCGTCTTTCATCGCGGACCTAATTTGACTGTTACTCACTCAAGGTGACAGTTGGTCGCTAGCTGACACAAGTCTCACAACTATATCTTCATTTATTTCATGCCTCTGTTTTTCTTTTTCTCTATTAAAACCAAAAACTAATCGTATTTAGTGTTATTTGATAAATAAATCCACATATCAAAATACAGTGCAAAATGTTATTCCATTCCATATATCCATGCAATGCAACAATGTAACTAATGAACCAAAAACAAACTTCTTTTCTATCATAACTGTGTTATCAACAAATTGTAGTATCTAGTATTTAAAAGAAAGAAGAATTTGACTAGTGACAATCACTATAAACTGTAGAATCTATAGCAAACGAGCATAAGTGCTTCATAAGCATGGAATTAACATCCAAATTGTTATTTCCCCGCCTAATTAAGCTATGATTCTTCAAGAAATTATGAGAACCGGACTTCGAGCTTGACCCGAAGGGTGAACTCACCTCGGTCACCGACTCGGTCGACACAATCAAGTTCACATCCTTCAAGACGTAGTCGTTTCCAACGAGTTGGTTGAAGAGAGTCGACTCACCGACCGGGTTCTTCTTCTTGTGTTGTTGCATGGCCGCTCTAACGATTTCTGTCAGCATTGCGCTGGATAATCTCCGAATACCTCTCGACCCACCCAGTAACACGCCCGAGTGGACTGATTTCGCTCGAGTTGGATGCGTTCTGTCCGAGTTTTTCTTCCCGTGTTTGCCGTGCGCCGATTGATTCATCGCTTTTAGAAGCACTGACTCGGGACTCTGGTTTCTGACTCGGCCAAGTGGATCGCCGAGTACCAGGAACTCCTTCACGTCCACTAACATTACGTGCTTAAAATTTCTTCTGACCCGACCCAGCAACATCGGGTAACAAGCCCATCTCCTTAAACTCATCGAAACATGGTCCATGAACCCGGATAGCGAGTTCTCCGGGTCGAGCTCCTCCACGTCGAAACCCACAACCGAGCCGTAACTCAACCGAGTCAACTCGGTCTCGCCTTCCCCGCTCGAGGTGCTTCGAATTCTCCGACCCCAGATTGGCTCACCACTCTCCTTCTCTTTCTTGCTGAGTTTCGTGAACTGGGTCAAGTCGAAACTCGCCGTCGAGTGAGAAACGTTGCTCGATTTGTACCGAGTGAGGAGCTTGAGGAACGAGTCGTTCTCTTCCAGAATGGCGGCGTCGAAAGCAGCGATCCTCGACGGGAATACGATCAAAAGATCCGATTTTGAAGCGATTGGGGACCTGTGGAAGACCCGGAGGAACGTTCTCAACTCATGCTCAGTGAGCGACTCGACTGCATGAGCCACTACGATTTCGCCCATTGCTCTGGTGCCTCTCCTGTACAGAGTGCCCATTCCTTGCAATGCATGCGACAGATTCGAAGAGAATTGCGGCGGCCTCGAAGAGAGCCCCCGACGGGGGACTCGGTAGAGGCGGCGCGCGGCGGCGGTGGTGGTGGCGGAGGGCAAGGTGGAGAGGGTAAATAGTAGGAGAGTGGTGAAGAGGAGGAGCAAGCAAATTGAGATTGTGGACTGCGCTCTATATATAAGATGAGACGAATTCGAGCGCTTGAATGAGGAAGATGATGGAGAAAATGGGTTTTGAGTGTTGGGCTTCTTCTTGTTGGTGTTGGATTCTTGATTTTGATCTTCCTCTGGGAAGAAAACCAGTAAGAATCCCATTCCCCACCCTTCACTATTGCTCTTGCTCTGGTTTATGAATCCCATCTCTCTCTCTCAATCTCTCTAATAAAACAATACACAAGACAAAAAAAAGTTTCAATCTTTACTTAGGATACTCATGAGTTTCTCTCTTTCTGGAGAACTCCTGCTTCTTCTCTCTCTACTCACAAACTTTATATACTTGCAAGGGATATTAGCATCTGGGTTAGGGCCAAGATTAAGAAAAAAAGTTTGTGCAGTAAGAATTGAATTGGATGGTTAACTGTGTTGATGAAAGGAGGGTACTTTCTTAAAGAGTTAAAAAAAAGTTAAAGGAAGAATAAAGGACTTTAAATGATTAGACTTTAGGGGAGGAATTGGCCTCTTCATTATTTAATATTTTATCATGTTTCCCTAACTTTTTGCGGTGATTCTTTGATTATCAAAATCTTCTTTTTTGTTTATATGTGTTTAATTTAATTAATTAGGAGATTATATGGTTGGATTAATTGCGTTAGTGATTTCGGGAGCGTCGGTGGTATTGCAAAATTCAAAGCATTATTATTATTGTACTCTGAAATTCAATACAAAGGTACAGCTCTTTTAATTTATGGGAGAGGAAGGATGAACAGTAATTGTTGTCTGTATTTTGATAATTTTAAGATTTAATGGTTTGGTGGCTGGAAGCAGTAATTACATGGGCCATCATCACAGTAATACATTTCTTTTCTTAGTCCTTTTTTTATTTAGCTTGAAATCATATAAAAATTTATTAGATGAAGTTAAACATGCGTTATCCATAATGGGACAGACTTTGAGTGGCTGCTGCATTATCCCATAATCTGCGGTTAATTATAATTAAGTAGGGATTGAAGAAGAAGAACACCCTCAATCACCATTAGTTTAATTAGGGTTATTTTAGTACCAAAAAGTTGCATAAGCATAGATTATGTCATTAATAGTAGAAATCCTTAACCATACATGTGCCAACATTTTAAACCTAGTACTCTTCCCCTCTCGTTAATATTTTATTATTTATTTGTTGTACTAGAATAAGAATATAACTTGTTTAGTGTTTTAATGATAAGTTTTTGTACTTAATTATTTGTTATATTTTTATTTTACTTGAATTCAATTTTTTAAAATGTTTTTTTATTATTTAGAAGTAAAATCGGTAGATAATATGTTGGAAGTTCATATTTATTGTACATATATAATATATACTAGGATCAAAACAATATTGTCGCTTTCCTCAATATTTAATTATTTATGGCGACTATATATATATATATATATGCTACTTTTACAAAAAATATTAAAAATAATATGTCTATCTTTACAGTTGTGCCATCACTTGGTGTTAAAATATTGAAAGCTACCTGTAAACACACACACAAATAAATGATATTGATTTGGTGTTCAATTCAAATGGCTTTTCTTTTCTTTTCTTTGTTTCGAAATTCAAGAAAACAATTAATACTTTCGTGGTCATGTTTGGGTTATCCAATCCACACATACTCACACAATTTAATGACGTTTCCGATTCAAATCAATAATAATAATCTATTATATTTCTCTAATATTGATTTGTCCCAATCACATTGCGTTAAGATATAGATACAAATTTTGTCGGTCGTTAAAGAAAAATAAAATTTAAGAAGATAGATATGAATTATTGTTCATTTTTGAATTATATATTGTGTACTAAATTGATATGGAGTGATGTTTTCTGAATGGCAGGACATTCCCCACACAATATTTTTTGTCCAAAGTAGAAAATTGCACTAACTATACACTCTTGATAAATTTGAATTTATATTAGTAGATGTGAACACATATATATATATAAACCAGCACCACACATCCACATGTTTTTTAGTACTGTCATGTCTACAAATACACACGCTTTCACAAATAAAATAAACTTGTAAAAATGGGGGTTTTTCTCAAAATTTTGATACCAAATGAGGAAAACATTTAGTAACTACAATTTAATAACTCACAAATGATAAATACACAATTTAACATGCTCCTGATATAACATGTCACATAAATAATATTTTTTTTATAAAAGTTTATTAATTTTCATTTTCACAGTTATGGTTTATTGATTAAAGTATATTTTAATACTCACATTGTCTTACAACTCGATAAGTCGATATTTAAAGATGCAAATCAACCAAGTCTACTTCTTAATGGGTTGCAGCGTTGAATCGACTAAATTTATGGCCTATATGAAATTTAGTTGGGCCTTAGTCCTATACCCATTACCCAATAGCTTTTAAGCCCAATATCTAACAATTTTATTTGAAGCACTGTTTTCATCGTATTTTACATCCTTGGATTTCAACCAAACTTTTGCAACAGGTCCAAGAAGTTGTCGAAATTTAAGAAAACCGTAACTAAAAATAAATAAAGTGAAGACCTAAAATCGCTAGTAGCCACTAACAACTCTTTGAGTAGCTGCCTGCACTGCACCACACCGGGTTCTTAAGTGTCGTCGGTGGCGCTAGCACAGTTCTTATCCTCACTTTATGGCCACCTTGTATCCCCAGTCGCCCCTCTTCCCTCGCCGGAAAAAGCCTCACCCCGTCGTCAGAATCACCGCCTCAACAATCCATTGCTCCAAGCTCAAGAATGCCGAGCCGTTCAAGGAAAACAAGCACGCGCACGTCGACTACGACGCCGGGACCCACAGGTTGTACACCAACATCTCTGGCGTCAGGAAGTCAGACCTCCCTAAACGACACCGTTTGCGTGTCGAAGGAGACCGCTTTCAGAAGGACTGGAGCGTGTCGGAGGTTGTCGAGAGGATTATTAAGCTCGGCCACTGGGAAGATATTGAGAGCGTGCTGAACCGGTGGGCCGGCCGGTTTGCGCGCAAGAATTTTCCGGTTCTGATTAGGGTAAATGTTGTCACTCAATCTGTGTTTGTGGTTTAAGCATTGCTTGATGCTGCTGCTGGTGTACTTGTTATGACTGTTGTGCTGGTGAATTTATTTCTGAATTCTGATGATGTGTTTGTCAAATAATTGAATTAATTCTGAAACTGCCTGAGCGTACTTTACTGTGTGTATTTGGTTATTAAAATTTTGGTTGAAGTTTTAAGCTTTTTCTTTCCTGTTCAGGAACTAACCAACAGGGGTTCTATAGAGCATAGCATCCAAGTTTTCAATTGGATGAAGAATCAAAAAAACTACTGTGCAAGAAATGATATTTACAACATGATGATTAGGTTACATGTGAGACATAATCGTATCGATCAGGCACGTGGGCTATTTTTTGAGATGCAAAAATGGAGGTATGCTTATTCTCTCAACATGTATGCAGTGTCTTTATGATGGTTGCTGTAGCCTCTGTTGTGGAATAACTCTTCCCCTCTTCTATCCCTTTCTTCTTTCCATTTCCCCCTTATTGTGTTTCTATTAATAAAAATATCTCATGTTGATTTTGTCTTTTCCCATTGCTTCTAGATGCAAGCCTGATGTTGAAACCTACAATTCTCTCATACATGCACATGGACGAGCTGGTCAGTGGCGCTGGGGCATGAATATCATGGAAGACATGCTTCGTGCAGCTGTGTGTATTTACATTTTTACTTCATAATCAGTCTTTCTGGTTCTGATGTGAGCTTCTGTCTTTGAGAAACATCTATTTCACCTAGATTCTTTTTTCAGTCTTTATCATCTATTTATCTCACTAATTAAATTCCCTTAGTATAATGTCTACCACTGCAAAAAAGTTAATTCTGATGAAAACCTACTATAGAGTACTTTTTTATGCTGCTATTAAGCACTAGTTGTTCCTGTCAGATGTACTGTTCACTTTACGAAATGGATGTCTTAGACGTCTCATGGAGTTGAGATGTGTTTCTGAGGCTGATGATTTTACTTAGTTTTTATGCTATGTCTTGACTGTTGGGTGGATAGACAATTTTGGTATTTCCTACTGTTGCTTATATTAGGTTCCATGAATTTTGAACTTGTCTCACTATATTTCCATTGCTCTTGTATTTATGGTACTGCCTTCATAAGAAATGTTTTAAATCTGCAGATTCCTCCAAGTAGAACAACTTATAACAATCTGATCAATGCATGCGGATCAAGTGGAAATTGGAGGGAGGCTCTGAAACTCTGTAAAAAGATGACAGATAATGGAATTGGACCTGATCTGGTGACACACAATATCATTCTATCTGCTTATAAAACAGGATCACAGTATGCAAAAGCACTCTCTTATTTTGAGCTAATGAAGAAGACTAATGTTCGCCCAGACACTACCACGCTCAATATTGTAATATATTGTCTGGTTAAACTGGGAAATTATGAGGAAGCTATTAAAGTTTTCAATGCGATGAGAGAGAAAAAATCAGAATGTTGTCCTGATATTGTGACTTATACAAGTATTATGCATATGTATTCTGTCTGTGGGCAGGTTGAAAATTGTCATTGTGTTTTCAACACAATGGTTGCAGAAGGTCTGAAACCTAATATTGTCTCCTATAATGCATTACTTGGGGCATATGCCTCGCTTGGAATGAGCGAACCAGCATCTACACTTTTTAGTGAGATGAAACAGAATGGCCTCCGCCCGGATGTTGTATCCTACACTTCTTTACTCAATGCATTTGGAAGATCAGAACAGCCCCTGAAGGCTAAGGAAATATTTGACAAGATGAGAAAAAACAACTGCAATCCAAATTTGGTGACCTACAATGCGCTTATTGATGCATATGGATCCAATGGTTTTCTAGCTGAGGCTGTAGATCTGTTGCGCGAAATGGAGGAAGCCGGTCTACAACCAAATGTTGTTTCAATTAGTTCGTTGCTGGCAGCTTGTGGTCGGTGCTGTCAACACGTGAAGATTGATTCCGTACTAAAAGCTGCTAAGTTGCGAGACATAAAATTGAATACCATTGCATATAATTCTGCTATTGGAAGTTATATGAGTGTCGCGGAATACGAGAAAGCTTTGGCTCTATATAGGTCCATGAGGAAAAAGAGAGTTAAACCTGATTCCGTTACTTATAATATTTTGATAAGTGGTTGTTGCAAGATGTCAAGGTACAGTGAAGCACTAGAGTTTCTTGTTGAAATGAGGGATCTGAATATTCATCTTTCAAAAGAGGTGTATTCTTCAGCAATATGTGCCTATAGTCGACAGGCAAGTAATTTATATAGGTACTTTTACAATTCATAATGTGAATTTTTTATTTAAGTGTCTATATTTTGTATCTCTAGGGTCAAATTGCTGAAGCCGAGTTAATGTTCAACATGATGAAAAATGATGGTTTGCAACCAGATGTCATTGCATATACAGCTATGCTACATGCTTATAGTACTGCTGGTGAGTTCAATTGAGTGTTTTAATTGTAAAAGTGCATATTAGAAAAGTTCTCTAAACTTGCCAGAAACATTTTGCCAGAGCATTGGGAGAGTGCTTTTGCAGTGTTTCAAGAAATGGAGCTTAATAATGTCCAGCCAGACTCAGTAGCTTGTGCAGCTCTTATGAGAGCCTTCAATCAAGGATCTCAACCAGGCAATGCCCTGCTTCTTGCCGAGCTTATGAGAGAGAAAAATATTCAATACAGTGATGCAGTGTTCTTTGAAATGGTTTCTGCATGTAGCATGTAAGTCCTGCATTTTCAAATGTCAAATGTTTATCCTGCGAAATCAAAGATATACTACAAACGTGTTTATCTTGAAATACTTGACAAATTATGGGCCAAAATTATGGAAACTATAGGGCCAAATTACGAATCATTGCTGTAGAAACTTAGCATTATCACAATTTTTTTTTTGGCAGCTTGCGGGACTGGAAGGCCTTATCTGAAGTTGTTAAATTAATGGAGACTTCTATTCCTCATATCTCAGTTGGAACTCTGAACCATCTTCTTCATTCTTTTGGCAAAGTAGGAAAGGTTGATTCCATGATGAAGGTAATTGTAGTGAAACTACTCTGTATTCCTTCTCGTACTCTTGCATTTGTTTACTTTATGAGTGTGCGACAGAATATTAGAAACTTTTCCCCGTAAATGGATTTCTTGTAATTAGATACAATCAGATTACAATATTCAAGTTGAAAAGTGATTCATATCTTCCTTTCTCATTACTTCTGCAGTTGTTCCTGAAGATAGTTGCATCATGTGGAGAAGCTGACCAGACTACATATGCAGTATTATTGAAGAATCTTTTAGCTGCTGGGCACTGGAGAAAATACATTGAGGTAATATCTCAAACTCTATTTACTGGCTACATTGTTTGGTTTCAGAAAAGTTGCAGATTGACCTTAATTGTATTATCTTTCTGCTGGTAATGCACAACAAAATTGGAACGTGACTTGATGCAGGTAATGCAGTGGATGGAGGATGCAGGAGTCCCATCTTCTGCTCAAATTTACAAGGATATACAATTTTTCGCTCAAACAAGTAGTGGCACTGAGAGTGCTGCAGCTATTAGAGAAAGACTAGGTAAGATGGCTAAATAATCGTAACAAAATTCTTGTTTGTGAAATCTGAAATCTTCCATTTGGACTAGTGATTGAGTTCCTCAACTCAAAACTAAATGCGAAACCGAAGCAATGTTGTATTTACTTTTCACTCAGGTTTAGTTTGCTATTACATTTGTTTGACCGCTCAGTTTCTGTCATCTTCTTCTCCTATGACAGAATCCTTGAAGAGCAAAGATGGCTATTCAACTGCAAAAGGTGAAAATAATCCATCCCTTCCCAAAAATGCATGCTCATAAAGATGCTATAGGGACCAACATCTAGACTGAAGGAGTAGAACTTAACTACGAAAAGTGCATCCATGTTATGACATCCTCAAAAAGGTATTTATTGCTTCAGTTAAGAAGTTACAGCATCTGTATGATGCTGGCGAACATGAAGAATTATAATTTTTTTAAAAATTGGATTACATTAACATTAAATTACACGGCCGCGTCACGGAGGATTCAAACCCGAGACTTTAGCCTTGGGCATTAACCTCACTACCACTAGGCCAACACACGCACGCCATGAAGAGTTATAATTTGTTGTTAATGCTTTGTCCAACGAAAAAGAGTGTTGGAACTGATACAAAGAGGTGATAACAAATTTCACTTTCTATGGGAAGATTATGAATATGCTGTTCAACTTCTCGTCCTTGTTCCTGGAGTGGCTTTTCTTGTACACAGAAAATACGTGCTGGAATGGTCTAGTTTGCAATAAAGATATTGGAACTAACATTTGGCATGTTGTCAATGTCTCCTTTGTTAAGGTGTTTAATACTGGACCTTGAATCTTGCAATGTTGATGGATCCGATGGAGATTTAGTTAATGTACTATTTCCTCTCATTAAGCATTATCTGCAGGTTTGTAAATTCTTTTTGTTTTGTTGTCTGCATTTTATATGGTTATGCTTTTCTGCTACATGACAACCTTTGTTTTCTGGATTCTAGGCAAGTGAAGTGATCAACCAGATAGAAGCATATCAAACTCTCAGCAAAATCCTTGAGGTTTACTATTATATTCTTGCTATATATTTGTGAAAGAAATGTTGTTTAATCTGTGTTACGTGCCACCCTCTGCGCAGAAACATTCAATGTTGTGAGCTATAGCTACCTTTGATCATCATGGTGTATGTGTCTGCATCAGCATCACCAACTTTGGACAGCCTGCCGTACGCCTCATCTGTGCCCCCACGGCCACTCGAGTCATTTTCAAACCTCTGGAGCACCGTCTCGACTCTTCTTTGATCAAGCGCCTTGTCAAGGCCTAGTATCTTGCAGACTCTTTTCACTAATATATTGGATGAATCTTGCACTACTTCTCCTGAACTACCGAAAGCCAAGAGTCTTAATAATGGCCTTTTGCAGCAGCGATTTCTCACCATCATGATTGATGGCTCATTAAAGTTGCAGTTATGAAATTAATACAAATAACCAGCGAGACATTTCATCGAACATGTTGTGGCATGCAAAAATATAAAACATATGCGAAAAGGCAACATAACATTGAAACTGAAAAGGTCTATGATAATGATGGTCACTGGTCAAATTGTGTAAAGGTTTCTTCGATTGTCAAAAAATTCATTAGTAATTTTATTGTTTTGAGAATACTAATAAGTGGGCCGAAAGTGGCCCATAACATCTTTATGGACCCAAAGTTTTTTTCATGGCCCAACCCACCAGAAAAGTGTCATAGTTTAAAAAGAAAGGGAAAAGGTATTTATTGTATTCATGAATAATAAGAGTGAGTAAATAAAAAATAATTTGATGGTTGGATTAATTAATTTGTGCTGAAAAATGACTTTCAAAATTCAAAGTATTGGGACAAGACAATCTTCCAATAATTTTTCTAGATTTGTCGCCATTATCTCGGCCATCGTTTTCGATTTAAAACTAAAGTCAGTTTCGCTGTTCGCATGTTTCAATAAATAAAGCTTTATTCTTTCCTGTGGTTTTAAGATATTGACTTTTAATACTGGCTTCAAATAAAACTAAAGTCAGTTTCTTCTGCTTGCTAGGTTCGAATGTCAATTTTTTAATTGATTTTTTACCATTAATTTGGGTTGTTAATTAAGATAATACTCTAATTATATTTGATTTTGTGGTTGGTTTTCGACCCATATTTGATCGTGATTGGAGATTTCCAATTGGATGTCGACTTCATAAAAAGTAAAAATAAAAATAAAAACTAGCTCGTCATTAAGAAAAAAAAAGAAATTCAATTAACAGTGTTTGTTAAATTTTATTTAATTAATAAGAAATTCCATACTATTTACATCTTAGAAACAATTATATTCGATAATCACATTCGGATTTGAATTGAAATAAGTATATATATAGACTAATTTTATACAACATAGGCAACCGCAACTAATTTGAAACTAACTGTACCCTTCACAGTTCTTTCTTCTCATGCAATATTTTTGCATGATATATTGAAAAATCAACACACACACAGCTTGGGTAAATAAATTTTCACCCAAATAGTTAGTAATTTACTGAATTACATTCATTTCTCAAACCCTAATGTTAAAGTGCTTCTTGAAAACCCTAGTTAGCCCACAAACTTCAATAATTATTTGAGTGAACGAGCAATCCAGCACTCTTACTTATTTCGTGAGATGGCCTCTTTCTCTTCTTCTCCTCACTCTTCACTCCCAATCTCACTCCAAAAAGCTTGGGCCCCTCCTCCGCCTCCGCCTCCACCTCTTCTCCACCGCGGCTGCGCACCGCCACCAAATGGAGAAGCTCCTTGCATTTCTTCTTCATGATGGCCAGCTCCGAATTCAACACTCCATTTTCTTGTTTGAGCCTCTTGTTCTCATCAATGAGAGTTGTGAATTCGGACGAGGACGACGTGGACGATGATCGCTGCTCGTCACTTTCATGCTGGTTAGGAGTCCCTGCTGCTGCGCCTTGTACATTGGGCTGTGCCTTGTTGGACCATGCCTTTCTGCGACGGATCTCGCAGAGTTGGTCTCTTTCTCCCTTTCGGAACATTTCGTTGCTAAATTCCCACTGGTTCGTTGCAGTTTTGCGAAAACCCTATATTTGTTTGATTAACATTTTACCAAAATAAATTAATTAGCAAGAATAGTTTTCGATTTACAAATAATTACATCATACATGTACATATATATGTGATGCACTAGCTATATATGAAAGCACAATATAAGTATGGAACCAAGACAAAATTAAGGATTTAAATGATATATATATACAACTACCATTATTATAATGTAATGGTTAATTACTTTTGCAAGTTGGTCTTGGAAAGCTCTTACTCTTCCTCTTGTAATAGTACACAATCAGGCCACCACTTGTACAGATCGAATAACACACAATTCATAACATTATAAATTTGACCTCAAATCATGTGTTTGATACCAAATATGACTAATACATCGTCCCGCTATTAAATACTATGTCCGTGCCAAAATCACAATTTTTCCCTATATTTTAATCATAAGGAATTAAGTTGTGAGATTAAAATAATTCTTATACACTATACACATTTATTCTTATCATGTTATATCTTATTTTGGCCGAAAGATGCCCTAATATTAATTAGTATATAAAATGGAAAAGATAAAGTAATTAATCACGGTGTCACACAAGTGCTTTTTAACATAAACATCTCTGCAGGTAGTTTTTAAAATTAAATAGACAAATTAATGTATATGATTATATATATTCCTCATCATGGTCATATATATTAATCAATAATGTCGATCACGACATATAGCAATATTAATTATAATACACGATCAGAAAAGGGAAAGACAAATTCCAACGATCGATAATATATTAATCAAAAGAAGAATAAATAAAAATGAAGATGCATGCTTACATAAGTGTTGAGCTGCCTAACGAAACTGGAGAAATTGCTGTGTTTGAAGAGAGTCGGCAGTAAATCCCTTGAGAATTCCGCCGGCTGCCACACCACAAACGCCGTGCCGTCGCCGTTCCAGGAAATCACCTCGTCCGTCGCCGGATCCTCCACCAGCATGTACGTTTTCACCAGGAACGGCGGCGCCGACGCCTTCCGGACGTACTCCACCGCCGCCTCCTCTCTTTCTCCCGCCTCCATCATTATTTAATTATCGATCTCTATATATATGTGTGTGTGTATATACAGCTATTATGTATCTATAGATAGAGGGAAGGAAATAAAGTTAATTAGGAGGAGATGTGGTGGTGGTTGAGGGCGGCGGAGAAGAAGAGAAGAAGGGCGGTTAGAAACTCCCAACCCCAGCAATAGAAACCCAACACCACTGAACCACAGTTCATGAGAAATTATGCAACGCCTTCTTCTTCTTCTTCCTCCTTCTCTCTCCCCAAATCACACAATTAATTAACTAAATCCCTAATTATGCGTATAAACCGTATGTTCTCTCTCTATATATATGTGTGCGTGTGTGCGCGTGTGAACCTACTCAACACTCTAAAGAGAGTTTGTGGAAGAAAATGAAAGAAAAACGTGTAAAGTCATGTATATACAATACAAGTTAGGATTAATGTAATATACAATTGTTACTCACTTTTATAACCACGTTAGCTAATTCTAAAAATTAGTTTTATTTAAGATATATTGTATTTTTGTTTTTAATATAATTTGACTTCACCTTGATTATGATTATTGTTATTAATTGAGTTAGGTAAAGAATGAAGAGACTCACTTAACAAAAAATGAAAAAATAAATCGAACAATAATTTCGTAAAATAATGGAATATTATTCTAGAAATCTATAGTAGAAAAAAAATTCATTACAAACTAATTAAAATGACAAAATGAATAACAATTTTAAATGTATAGTATCGAACAATAATCACGAACATGCTCGATCCTTAAAAAATTAATTAATGGAAGTTGGAATTTAATATTGAAAATTCGATGAATTTTGGGAGCAGATATTTGACTTTTGGTTGCCAATGTGATTTTCAACCTTGTAAAGTCAGTCAAATTTTAAATACTAAAATCAAATCATCGACACGTTCAACCTAGCTTCTGTTCAAAATTATATCATAATTACTACTTATAATATATTTAGAATGAATGAGTGAGTTTTCATTAATTTTGATTTTGTTTCATACTTTACAAAGAATTATAAGTATAATTAATTGTGAAACTCATTCGTCAAGGATTGACATGATCGTTTATTAATTGGTTCATCAAAACCTAATTAATGCGCAGGAGACTTATAATTCACGAAGACAACAACGTAGCCAATACTCTATTACCAAATTAATTGAAATTCTTACACTAGGTCCACATATATATTTCAGAATTTGTTTAATTAGGATACCCCTTTGCACTATTTTTATATTAATTAACTGAATATGGAACAAAAGTACCAAATTATAAAGAATCAAAATGACTCCTACTTTTTCTTATTATAATTAATATAATTTTATCGAGTGATATGAATCAAGTTTTAAAACTAAAATCTATACATTTTATTTACTATTTGGATGCGTATCAATATTTTATTATATCATTTTATGTATTAATCACGTATAGGGATGACAATTTACCCGCGGATATCCGACCCAAATAGGGGTGAGTTTGAGAGACATTTGATATCCACGAGTAGATTCGTGAGTAGAATTTAATATTCATTTAGTTTGCGGGTATGGGTATGGATAGTTACTATCCGTACCCGCGAAACCCATATACCCGCGAAAATTACTCATGAAATACCCGTGAAATATCCACGAAATACCCACATTGAAAATTTAAGGAACTCTATCAAATGATGACTCCTATAAGACCTATCTAAATCTAAGTTATTATCTCACATTGAAAATTTAAGGAACTACATCAAAGCATAGCTCCTATAAAATCCATAAATATCAATTTTTGAACTTAAATTTAACTCAAGCAAAAATAATAAATAAGTTAAAATTTAAAATTTTTGCCAAAAGACCCGCTTCTCGGGTCATCGGTTCTACCAATTTTTTGTTGGTCTCACCGGTTCACTATAGTTTTTCATTTATTATAAATTATAAATTAATTTAATGTGATTGGACCGGTTAGCTAATTGGTTCGTGGTTAACTCGACCGATATAATTCGGTCCGATTTTTAAAATATCCGTACCCGCCGTACCCGATTGCCATCCCTAATCACGTACTTATCATACTCCCTCTCCCTCCATCCACCAATATCGTACCATTTTAGTCCGTCCATCAATGTTGTTAACACTTGAAACTTATCATTTATAGTAAGTGAACTCACATAATTCAATTAAAAATAATAAAGCATGTGGTACGCAAAGTACTTCATTAAATACACACATTTCAATTAAAAACTAATAAAAAGTGAGTCACAAACTCTACTTACTACTCCCCATTTTTCACACAAATGCAAAATATTACATTAAAACATATACCGAGTTAAAACGTTAACTATATTCACGAACAGATAGAGTAATTTTTACTGCATCCGCTTATTTCCTATTTATTATCTAAACACTAGTTCTCATTTAATTCATTCCCTACTCTATCAACTCTATGAAAGACAACAATTTTTTTGCTTAAGTCTTACTTAAGACTTAATTAATTACAAGCTATAGTAGGGAAATAAGAAATTTATTAATCAACAAAACTTATAGGTATAATTAGTTACAACAGGTGCCCTTTTTGACTTTAAGGCCTCACATCTTTTCTTAACCTTTTTTTTTATATATTTCCTTCTAAGTTGTGTTTTTCCCGATTAAGATATGAAATTAACTGCATGAAGTAAAAACATAGATTTATTTCTTTCCCTCAAAAGAAATTGAGTAATTGTTTGGTGAGCTCGCAACTTTATAGGTCCAATGTTGTAAGAAGGGTTGGATATCCAGATTAAGTGGGTTGGTTTAGGAAAACAAATTCAAAAGCAATAAAAGCGACAATTTTAATTATAACACTGCATAATTAATGTTAATTTAAATAGAGCATTCAAACGGTTGTGGAAGACAAATTAAAATGATTAAGTATATATAATAACACTATCGAATATAATTTGGAAGTGAAGATAGTGATTTTATGATAAACGAATTTAAATAAGTTCATTTTAAATCAAAACAAGTTAGAGAGAAAATGTGTGAAATTTTTGTAGAATTTGGTAAGTTGAAAGGGCTGAATTAATCTTAATTTGAAGCACGGCAATTACCGGTGACGTGTTGAACGGTTTTGTGTTTATTTCAATTTCACATAATATATTATATCCCATATATTACCATTTTTAATACTTTTTGTTAGAAGTGGATAATACCATTGATTTCTCAAATAAGATGATAATAAAAAAGAAGAAGAAAAGCATGCATTAATTATGAAGTATTTATCGAGTAACAGTCTAGTTTAATTACATTAAGATATATATGTATGGTCATTTATATACTTTTCTGTCCCAATTAAGATGAGATATTAATTTTTAATACATATTTTAAGAAAAATTAAAAAGTAATGATATGCATATATATTATTTAAAATTTTATGTGTATAAAAATGTATTAAAAAGAAAATGTCTCAACTTAATCAAGACGAATGCATCTCGTTTTATTGGAAGGATGAGTACTTATTATTAATAAAAAGAGACGTGTATTAAGGCATGATCAATGCCTCGTGTCATTTCTTGATTATGTGAATAGAAAGATTAAAGATAAAAAGTGGAAGTATTGGAAACTTCTGAATTTAGTTGTGCAGCTCAGCTTTCTTGACTTCAATTTCTCCCTCTGTTTCCTTTTTTATAATACAAACATGAATTGAATTATATTCTATTATATACTACTATATGCTAACAAAGTACCTCAAAAATAAAATACTTTTTGCCCCTTAATTTTCTTTACCATTTTACTGATATTTGGCTATAAAAAAGCTGATTATTAAATTATACTAATATATATGGGTATATATACTCTTGCGGTTACTTTATTTTTAATGATTATTACTTAGTTTGAAAATATATTACAAAAACGTCTTAGTTGGTGGGCTTTTTCAAAATCCCACTTTTGAGTTTTTACTAATTTTAATAGAAATTTAGTTGGTATGATTAGCATTTATTGATTTTTTTTAATCTCTGGTAAACAATTATAGCGTAAGTCTTTTTTATCGCACTTTTATAAACTCTATTGAATATGATACACGAAAATCCATCAAAAGTTTAAAATATTTATTTGTATGGAGATCATTGGTGGACAAAGGTTCTACCTAATAAAGAATCTCAAGCACACATTATGCTCTTTGGATAGTTTAGGCCTCAAATTCAGATGATATATTCTATCACCATTAGAAAAAAGGTATAAATATTATATTTCTTTTGTGAGTGATTGGCATTATCAAATTATATCTTCCATGTATGTAAAGTATTATTCAACCACTATAATCACTAATTTATGTCAAGTGTCATGATTAATTAAGCTAATACTTATTAATTAAAGCTAAGAACTTAACATCCTTCTTAATTATGTCTAATCAAGGGGGATTAGTCCAATTTTTTGTGTGGTGTTTACTCAAATGAGATGTGCATATACCTACCTACCTATACATATAAAGCGTGCATTTGTATATACACACAAATATGAACTGCTATGTTGCAATAATCATATATAAAAGTAATAAATTCAAATAAGAAAACAAACACATATTTAAATATTTGTTTTGCAAAATTTTCAATGTTAAAATATCGACGAGAAAGCGCAAAAGTAAAAGTGCAAATTCTAATTTCTAAACAAATGAAAGCAGGCCTTTAAAGATAAAAGAATATTGGGCTACTAAGAAGTATAGGCTGGGCCAAGTTAAGCCCAGATTAGGCTGCAACATTTGTGTACCCACAATAATCAATAATCAGTTTCCTGTTAAGAATAATCAGTATTTGTGACATGCCATGATAAATTTTTAATAAAAATTAATTAATTCTCCAATTATAGTTTACTAATTATAATATAATCAATATTTATTTAATATAAAATAATTAAAAAAGTATAATTACTCATATATTTACAGAACATTATTACAACAGTCACAGTAACTTAAAATATGCTACAGATGATGAAACAGTTCAATATGTTATGTTCGAAATAAATAAATATTAACCTGGTATATATGCAATTAAAGTTGTAACTGGCTTGTTGTATAAACAACTGGTCAAATCACAAACGAATGAATGGTCAACAAATAAAAAAAGATAATGGAAGGTATCCAATGCATGGTTTCTTAAATAAAATGAAATGAATGTCAGAAGTTCAGAAAAAATAACTTTAGATTAAATACTTAGGATGGAAAAATAATTTAATTTGAAAAAAATGAAATTAGTAATCGAAGAAAAATGATTTATAAAGTATACATTAGTGATGGGTGTATTTGTTTTAGTAATTTTAAAGAGATACCATATCGTATTGTCCGAAACCAATGGCAGTCACTCCCTACCTCCACCCCAAGATAACAAACGGCATCGTTTCCGGTGACGGACAACATTCCGGATTCGGGTTCTCCGCCCGGCCCGCTATCGCTATTTCTTCTCTCTCCACAATGGCCACTCCTCCTACTCTCTCCAACGCCCTCCTACCTTCTCGGAGCAATTTATTATTCCTCAAAGGCAGCGGGTTGACCCGCCGCCAAGCATCCGGTGTACCGTTTCCACCGAGTAACTTCAGGATTTACACCTCTCCGTTCCGCGTTACCGTCGCCGCGAGCTCTGCGGAGGAGCAACCGACGTCTTCAGGTGTGTAGTTGTGGAAGAGATTGGAATTTTTGTCGTTGAACTGTTTTTTACTTCATTGATCCGTGATTAATTTGCATGCTTAGTTTGCCTTTTTAAGCTGATATATTTATGATTAGTTGTTGTCTTAGACTAGTGAAGACTTCTAGCTTAAGAGAGTAGTTATCCTGGGTTTGCTGAGTTTGCTTGATATAAATGGTGTATGTTATCAGAGTTATATAGTAGACTGTAGGATATTTTCTAGTTAGGTGTTACAATTAAGCTCTGCACCGAGTGAAATTGTGCTTGTTACGAGCTACTCAATATGTTATTCTAAAGTGAAGTTTTATGTGCTTGTAGTCGTCTATGTTCAGTTTGAGAGATAGATACAAGTAGCACGACTCTTAAATGCAGTCAATCTCTCTCTCTTGTGCAGCTCAAGGAATCGAGAATTTGGTAATAATAGGATCAGGTCCAGCAGGATACACGGCAGCAATATATGCGGCTAGAGCTAACCTGAAGCCAGTAGTGTTCGAGGGATTTCAGGTAGGTGGTGTTCCAGGAGGACAACTGATGACCACAACTGAAGTAGAGAATTTCCCTGGCTTTCCAGATGGAATAACGGGTCCAGACTTGATGGATAGGTACTGGAATTCAACATATTTCCTCTGGCTTGATTAAGTCATGCTGAGATTCTTCGAGTTCCTCTTTTCCCACTAAGCAGAAGTTCGGATGCTGACTATGTTTATTTGACCAGGATGAGAAAACAAGCTGAGCGCTGGGGAGCAGAATTACATCAAGAAGACGTGGAATTCGTAGATTTGAAAAACAGACCTTTTACTGTGCAAAGTAGTGAACGCAAGGTGATGCTTGTTTTGGCAGTTCTCTTTTCTTGTAGCTTTGGTATAGACCCCAATCTTTCTATTTGTTGATAAGTCCTTTTTTTTTATCAAAACCTGAACCTCCAACTGAAATGTATGGTTTCAGTATTATGTTACATATGGGCTGATTTTTTTGATGCATTCATATTATAGCTTAATGGATAAGTGGGTTATTTTGCTCCCCTTAACTGCATGAAGTGTCTTGTGTCATTCTTTGCAATATCAAAATGTCAAATACATACCATCATAAGTTAGTGATGCAATTCTAAGTAGCAATCATCTTCATTATATGTCGTTTTTATAACCATTATTATTTCCATGGATTTAGTTGCATGCTCGGTAAGCATTTCGATTGCTGATGTATCTAGACACGGTAATCTGTTATCTTTCCAAAGGTATTCATATGTCACGTTCACTCCAGCATTTTACATTCAGATTGTCTGAGAGATGGGTTTCCATATTTAATACAACAGTTGTTCCTGGAAACAGCTCAATTTGTAAAGAACCTTGAACCAATATCTGCTTATTTTAGAAATTTCTTATTTTCTTACCAGGTAAATTGTCATAGTATTATCTATGCTACTGGAGCTACTGCAAGGAGGCTTGGATTGCCCCGAGAAGAGGAATTTTGGAGTAGAGGAATCAGTGCTTGTGCTATTTGTGATGGAGCATCACCATTATTTAAAAGCCAAGTCCTTGCTGTGGTTGGTGGTGGTGATACCGCTACTGAGGAAGCTTTGTACTTGACTAAATATGCCCGTCATGTTCACTTACTTGTTCGTAGGGACCAGCTAAGGGCATCAAAAGCAATGCAAGATAGGTAAACACCTATACACTTCTGTTACCATATCTCTTCAAGTTGTATGGTGGAATTTTTCCAAGTTGTTTGAAAAAAAAGTCTAAGATGGAAATCATTTTGGTAGATGATGGTTGGCCATGCCAGGATTCTGCAAGTCGTTTTTATTATGAAATATGAACCCTTTTGTCTCAAAGTGAAAGATGTTCATTTTCTCCTCATTTTTCCTTCTATAGAACTCCGGCTAATGTAATTTTCCTCCGGCACATGTGTAATCTCAATACTGAATTTCTTTCCAAAGTCCTGCACTACTTAAAGTTGCATAGAAGCAAACTCTTGGCTTATGTATTAGTGTTGCTAGTATCTTGTTATAGATAGGTGTACAGCTGTCCATATTACATTAGGACTTATAGATGGTAAAAATGAGAGAACGCCGTGGTGCTAATTATGACTTCCATAGATGTATTTTCTTGATTCTTTTACGGGCCCATTCAATTACTAATCAGCAATATTTTTTAAGTTTCAACTCCCTGAATGTTTGTTTAACAGGTTGATTATGGCGAATGTTTCAGAGTACTCTACAATCCAAATATCACCGTCCACTTCAATACAGAGGCAGTGGATGTTGTGAGCAACACCAGAGGGCAGATGTCAGGCATATTGATCAGAAAGATTGATACTAACAAGGAATCTGTTCTGGAAGTGAAAGGTTTGTTCTATGGGATAGGTCATTCACCAAATAGCCAGTTATTGGAAGGCCAGGTTGATCTTGATTCCAGTGGCTATGTTTTGGTCGAGGAAGGTTCTGCTAGAACTTCAGTAGAAGGTTTATTTGCTGCTGGTGATGTACAGGTATAATATTGCATAGGCCCTGTTCTTACACATTACCATGATACCTTTCGAAATTGAATATTAGATATGCTTTATTTGCAATGATATTTTGGAAATTTCTGAAATCCTAAATAAGGATATTCTGGAATGATATCAAACCCTGGAAATTGTTAGCTGAAGTGAATACTTCTTGAAGTCATTAAATAGTTTCAGAAACCTGTAGTTTTCATTTGTAGGAATATCAGTAATTTAATTTGTGCTTTTACGTTCTACTGTATGATACTGCCGTCAGTGTTACTTTGAGTTTCTTTCATTGATCAGATATCTATATGAAATACTAAATGCAGTTCTGTTGAGAGCTTCCATCAAATATACCTATTTATCTCTAAGTTCTCACTCACAAAATGCTAACTTGCAATTTTAATTTGTACAATAGCATTTTTTATAGTAATTTGTACAATAATCATTCTTATTAGGTTTTTTTCTTGTTTCTGAACTATTGGCCCTGTGGAAATCGCATGAGGTAGGATCTCATACACTTTATCTGTAAGTAGGATCATGAGTGGAGGCAAGCAGTAACTGCAGCTGGATCAGGATGCATTGCTGCTCTCTCTGTTGAAAGATATCTCACAAGCCAAAACCTACTGATTGAATTTCACCAGGCATGCTACTTGTGACTTATTTACTACTATTCGATCTCTTTTGAACCTATTCATCTTACCTGTTGCATGCTGGTGAATATTATCTTATGTTTGTCTTATGTACAGCCTGTTACTGAAGAGGTTAAGAAAGAATTCACTGATAGAGATGTTCATGAAGGATTTGATATGACGACGACGAAGCACAGGGGTCAGGTATGAATTTATATAGAGAAGGCCATCTATTTGCCTACTGGTTCTATCAATAACATGGTTATCTGATGTATCCTCTGCATTCCAGTATGCTTTACGGAAGCTGTACCACGAGAGCCCGAGACTTGTATGTGTTCTTTATACATCACCAACATGCGGTCCTTGTAGAACATTGAAACCAATTCTTAGCAAGGTATATTTCTCATTCTAGTATATACATAACGACTAAATTGATTGTAAATGCATTATATACTTTTACAAATCATGGTTTGATGGCTTTGGTTTATATAGCTGTTGGGAAGGTTGATTTTATATATCTAGCAAAAATTAAATTTCCTGATTTGTGAGAACTGAAAAGTTGCACCAACAAAAGTGAATTTGTATGAGAACAAATGCTCTAGAGTGCATTCAGTATAGTATAGATCAATTAGAAGTGCATCTCTTATGGTGGAGGACAAAGAGATTTCCTATGAAGAGCCTCTCAGTAGATCTATTATCACTAGGGTAAAGAATACTTTACAGAGAAACTCTAGTTTTTAACTTTTAATCAATACAATGTTCGAGATTTGTATATATGTCCTAAATATTCTTGCCTGCCTACAAGTTTCTACATTTCCTTTACCTGTTCCTCGTTGCATATCAACTTAACCTACCATGCTCTCAATGTGTCAGGTCATAGATGAATTTGACCAGAATGTCCATTTTGTTGAGATTGACATTGAGGAAGATCAAGAGATTGCTGAGGCTGCAGGAATCATGGGTACACCATGTGTGCAATTTTTCAAGAATAAGGAAATGATCAGGTTGGTTAAATATTTAAACTCAGAGATGGCATTTTTCTTAATTACAAGGATCAAGTTTTCCTGTGAATCTGTGATATAACTTGTTCAATTTGCATGCAATTCCAGTATGGACTTGTTAATTCTTAACCAAATATAGAACCAACCCCATTTATTATATATAGCCGAGGAAACACGATCATTCAAATTCCATTATCTAAATTGCATATTACACACCTAAATAGCTTCATGACATCTTTGCTCGTATCACAAGGAAAACAAACACCTTAAGTACTGTTCTACTAAAAGCCTAAGATTCATTTAGTCATTGGTGAGGCCACCATCACATACTCTAGTTTTAGTCCGATGAAAGAAGAGCTAATCTTTGGAAAGCCCAGAAAACATATGTTTATCATGATTTTGATGTGAATGTGCAGGACTGTATCAGGTGTGAAAATGAAGAAAGAGTACAGAGAATTCATTGATGCAAATATATAAGGCGATGTTCAATAAGAAACTGTTCTTCGTTTGCAGGTGCCTTGCTTTATCTATTAGTTACGCATGACTCAATTTTGATGTCTAAGAATTGGCTATTCATATATACCATTTATTTGCAGGAAAAAGAATATACCATTATTTTGCCATTGAGATTGTATATTTCTAAATACTAGTCTTATTCAAATGCACAAAACTAGTGTATGAAGAAATAATTCACACACAAGTTGGCTCAAATAATACTGATAATTTGAACGATTAAATTTTTGCCACGTCGCTAGTGAATGAGGTTACGATCAAAGTTTGGCCACATCTTTTAAATAATCGGATGTGAACAAGCTGTAAATACTAAATACTTAGGTTGGGGTTTTATATGAATAAACTCTTGTATTTATGTAAGTTTTCTGTTTAAACTTTCCCTTTTATTTTGTTGTCGCTTTTGGGCATAATATCTTTCCAGGATTCATATTGTTCTTACCATGTGCAAAGGTTGCACTTCCAAATGTTATTACAGTAAGAATGATTAGAAGTACAATTTAAACTCTTCATCTTAAATAACTATTTATGTGTGAGAGAGAAGCAACTGAACCCCATCACCTAATTATATTAGGTAAAGTAAATTTACTTTTTAGATATATTCAAAACCACTACCATTCTGTGCATATAAACTTTTTTTCAATGTTATTCTAAAAGAAAAAAAAAGTTTGAAAATATTAGCTTTATGACTTATTTGTGTTACAAATTCATGGTTATGCCAAAAATGCCACCTTACGAGTAGGGATGTAATATCCGACCCTAATAGGAGCGGGTTTGAGAGATATTTAATATTTAGGGGTAGATTCGTGGGTATAATTTAATATCCATTTAGTTCTCGAGTACTATCCATACCTGCGAAATTCATATACCTGCGAAAATTACCTGCCAAATATCCGCAATATACCCGTGAAATACTCATCTACACATCTAATATTAATTATATTTTTGTACTTTTCTTTAATAATATATTATACTCCCGCCATCCCGTTAGATTAGAAGCATTTTTCTTTTTGGGACATCCCGCTAGATTAGACGCGTTTCCTTTTTTGGTAACTTTTACAACTTAAAAATATGTGTGTCATAGTTAACAAAAGCAAATATTAGTTTTCGATCCAAAAGCAAATGCTTCTAATCTAGCGGGACGGAGGGAGTATTTGATATACCTTAAATTTAATTTTAATTTTCATATTTCAAATTTGTATTGTAATTTTTTTATTTCGATTATATTTTTTTTATGGCGTAAATTATATTTTGCGGGTGGTGGGTTTGCGGGTACCCGCCGGATGGTGAGTGGCGAGCACCCGCGGAGTGGCGAGTTCACGGGTACGTAAACACATTGGGTAGTGGGTGGCGGGTGTTCGTCGTGCCAGATTCGTGGGTATCCGTCGGGTGGCGGATTTGAGGAATTTTTATATTCATAACGAATGGCGGGTACAATTTTTCCTGACGGGTATGAAAGTTTGTATCGGTAGCCGCTGTACCCGCTACTCACCAGGCCATAACTATTTTAAGATTAAGACCGACAAATTAATTGTAGTTTTGGACTTACATATACTAATAATTGCAATATATTTTATTGGTCATGGACTGTCATTAGTCAAAGGCAGTTTCTTTTCCATTGTGGGTTCTAAATGTATATTAATGAATTTTCTATTTTGTACAATTGTAATATATATAGACTTGAACCCAAAAATATGTGTACAAGAAATGAATGATTTAGAGTTGTGATCTAAAGTCACAAGCTCATTCACTCCATCCTAAACCTTTTTAAACGATGATCATATTATATTTTTATTATACTTGTTGATTAATCTTTGTATAATAAAGTGAAAAAAATTGTATTATAATATTTGTATTATATTGTAATACATGAGTAGTCGAGTATATAAATAAAATAAAATGAGTGGATGTCTTATCACATTATTTATCTTCAATTGTCAATCAGGATTCCTAATTCTAATAATAGACCTTTTATGGGTGATTGTGAGTTTTTAATCATTTTGTTTACCCGTGTTTTGGGGGAAAGTTCATCAACACTATTTATTCTTATAAACATAATTCCTTTTGATTCCCCACAATATATATAATCATCTAAAAAGATACTGAATTTTACTTACAATTCATTTTTGCCATCAATTTAATTATTTTTCAGTCCACTTCACTTGGTTTGCTTGGTTCTAATTCCAATTTTGTCATGTTCTTAAAACTAAAATTTCCTATTGGCGATATCACACAAGTCACACACGTCGTTCATATTTTATAGAGTTAAGACATAAATATATAGCATCCGTGAAAAGTATAAATTGGAATACTCTCTCCGTCCCATTAAATTAGACCCATTTAAAAAGTAGATGAGTGTATTATTTTAATATAAATGGGTCTAATTTAATGGGACAGAGAGAGTATATATTTTTTATATATACCTGAATCTTGATTTTTGAACTATGATCGTAAGGTGTCAGTATCATATTAATGCAAAGATGTGATGTTAACAGGACATTTGATTGGACAAAGTAGAAGCACCCAAACCACAATCTGTTTTAATTTATAGTACATATAACCATGAGCCATGATAACCCTGAACTAGTAATTTCTTTCTTTCTTCTTCTGAAAAACGAAATCACCAAATCCCAACAGCAAGCACAATATTAATTCCTTGATAGGAGTATTTAATTTCCAGCTAAGAAAATAATAAAAACTCAAATTCTAAGGAGAAAAATACTGAGGTCGGGCCCACCATTTCCATCGGGGTTCAACATATAGAAAGCTTCCGAGTCACGGCTCCCCACCACCCTCTCGAACCGAGCCCTCATATACAGCAGCTCCCCCTCCGCCGCGCTGCTTTTCCGGCCGTCCTCCACCACCGGAATCACTCCGGCTCCCACCGACACGCTCTGCACCGTCCTCAGCACGTGCTTGTCCATCTCCGACCACTCCCTCGCCGCCGCGTACCCGCACTTCCTCCCGTTGCAGTACATTGTCCACGCCGCCTCCGCGAACAGCTTCACCGCCGACCGCCCTCGAGGCGGAGGCGACGCCTTCTCGCACTCGAGCGCGATTCTCACGAGGCCGGAGGACATCTCCTTGACTAAGGCGGAGGTGGAGACCGCGAGCTCGATGAGGAGAACGGGCTCTGATCTCGGGTCGTCTTGAACCGCGAAGCTGACGTGGCCGCGTCGGTGGCCGAAGAGGGTTCCAGTGACCTTGCGGCCGAGGGACGGGGTGACGGGGAGGTGGGTGGGAGTGTGGAGCCACCGGAATGGGGGGAGGATGGAGGGGATGGTGAAGATTGAGATGAGGGATCGGAGGAAGGTGGAGACACCGATGCGACTGCGGTGGAGGGCCGAGACGGCGGACGGACGCCGAACGAGGGCGCCGTGGTGGAAACCGTCGCCGGCTGCGGCGAGGGACGATGACGTGGATCGAGTGTAGGTGGCGGGGATGATCTTGCTGGTGCTCTTGCAGCTGCTGTTTCTTGGAAGAGTTGCTACCATTTGCTCATGATGTTGTCCCATCGTACACTTATATATGTTCAACACACTCTTCTGGTGTGTGTGTTCTAGTGTGTGTTTGAGAAAGTAGTACTTGATGATAGATTGAGGGAGAGAGATTTCAAGAATCTTGAAATTGGGAGAGTTCAAATCGCAACAAAAAAAAGGAAGGACTAACTTGTGATCAGCTCGTAATGAAGAAACTCAACTAGCTAGTTTAGATGACTTTTTTTTGGAAGGGAAGGTTTCAAGAATCTTGAAAATGAGTTGTTGTGTGTGTGTGTGTGTGTTGATTAATAGTGATGAAGAAATTCCAATAAGGGAGGAAGGGAGGCTAGGAGATTGAAGAATCTTGAAAATGGGAGGTAAGCATGTATATATATATATATATATAAATGAAACAAGAGTTGAGAGAGGGAGAGAAGGAAATGGTGGAAGGCAAAGTAAAAGAAAGGAGGAGGGGACAAGGAATGATGAAGGTGTTAGAATTGAGAGAGAGGAGAAGGTGGAATATATGAATATATATAAATAAATAAATAAAGGGGAACTATGGAGGAGGAGGTATGATGATTTCTTCATTTCTTGACTCATGCCACGCCTATGTTTCATTTCTACATCTTCATATTAATTTTATTCAAAAACCATGCATGCATCATTCTCTTTCTTTCCTATGTTTTAAATAATGACATGTGGGTCCATTTCACCCATTACAAAATATGCACTGCAAACTGCAAACCCCTCACTTATTCAATCAGATCATATGCTTACTAGGCTAATATTTTTTCATTATACATAACATTTAAATATATATGAAACCCGCCTTTTTGTCTTAGACATTAATCTTACTATCACTAGACCAACACACGCACGTTTATATTGAATATTTAATGATATATTATGTACCATTTTTAAAAGTTGATTCTTGTTTACCAACCACACAGTATTTAACTAAATCATATTCTCTTGATACATTCATTAAAAATAAGATTTGTGCATATTCATCCACCAACTAACGATGAGAACTCGACGAAATTGCATAAAATTGTTAAAATTAATAATATAAATATGGGCGATAATCTGATCTTTTAGCACATGCAACATCCCCAATTTAGCAATTTAGTGACCAGTTCAGTCATGAATATTTGTTGTAACAGAAAATTCAGATTGTGAATTATAATACAAATCAATCAACTCATTCAATTTAATTAATTAAAGATAAAAGATCAGATATAGATATGTAGATATGATTAATTATGATCGAAAACTATTTAAGAGCTAGTCAATTCCCACCAATAATCACAAATCCTTTTCCAATAATTGAGTTTAGACTTTCCAGATCCAAAAATAATAATAATAATATTACACAGACATTTGAATAGCTCCAACAGGATATTATAATCAAGTGGATCTTACGTAATAGTATCAATTAAAAATGAAAGTACTTGAGCTAATCAAAATTACTACTACAATATTATTATTATTAATATTATTTTCCGCTGACCATTAGTAAAACATCGACAACGACCTAAATCCAACAATATTTGTATACAAATATATTTCGACAACTTACAAATTTCAATAATTTTATGTCTGTGTCTGACTTGATTTTATTTAATCCTCTTGCAATTTGTCTCTCATAAAAATCTGAAAATTAAATATATACATTAATTTCTTAGTTTTTTCTGAACTGTTGGAAGCATGAACGAATAACCTGTTCGGACGATTACATATTGTATAATATTTAATTTGTTTTTGTAATTAATTTATTAATTCCTCTTCGAATTGAGAGGTGAATTTGTTTCTGTCCATTTGGAACAAGCTAAAAATGGATACATAATAAAATACATATATAGGGTTCTTGATTAGTGTAGATTTATTTATTTAAGTTTAAAAATTGGGCCGGTTCCTAAATCTTGATTTTTAATTATTTTAGGGCTTTAGCCAATCCTATTGGTTGGCCTACCATACCTAATGGCTTTTTTCAACGTGGACTCTTAATTACCACAACCAGACATTATTATCATTTTTATGTCAACCTATATACATCATCAATTCAACAATCATTTAACTCCAATTTCTTTTTTTCCTTTAGAAAAGAGAAAGAAAAATAAATTTCATAATTAATTCCGATTCAATACTTTGTTTGTCTCGCTATTTTTATCTAAAAAGTCATTAAAAATTCATAATTTTGATTAGATGTGATCAAAATTAGTGAAATAGAGAAAATATCTTTTGCGTATATATGTATCAAGAGGGCCTTATCTTTTTGCTAAAACAGAATTTTAATAAAGTAGCAACTTGTTTTTTGGATTATATATATTTTGATTTTGATCATCATAGAATTAGGACCACATAAGCACTATCTCTATATCTTATAGTTGTAATAAAAAAACATATTGATGATCTCTCATCATGAGAATCCTCGCAATTGTTCATATATTTTGGGAAAATGCATGAGAAATTAATCGTGGTTTATATAATATAAATGAAAATTGGATGGACCACTTCAGGTGTGTGTGTGTATATATATATCATGTGAATTTTAGTCTTCTTTCATAATGATGTCATTCACATGAAATAAAAAATTGAAATATGATCCAAATTGATTATAAGTTTGGGCCAACATTCAAGTCATAATCATTTTTTGTAATTGCATTACAATATGTAATCTGATTTATTAAAAAAAGTTCATTTACTTCTGTAGTACATCACTGTAAGTGCGACCTACTATTTTGGCATTTGCATGCATATAATAATAATAATAATAATAAGCCATGATGTTTAAAGATTGTGGGCGATTTTGCAGCTTAAAAAGAAAATTAATTTGGGTCGGTGAGTAGGGTTTCTGTTTTGCTTCTGAGAGAGAGATTACATGTCTTTTGTTAATTCCAGAAAGACATATATATACACACACATGGACTAAACCTTTTAAATTAAATACCCATAACTTAATTAATGATGTTTTTGCCCTCTCGTAGAATCGTGAGGTATTTGATGAAGCACACAGAAGTCTTTTACGTCTTGATTGACCATTTCTCTTTATAGACATTCAGCATGCAAGAGTAATGCTGTGATTTGACTAAAAAAAATTTATTTTAGCTGCGGAATTTTTTCGTTACTAAAACAAGAAATTTTGTTACTAAAAGTTTTAGTAACAGATTTGTAATGGATTTATCTGTGGTAATATCGATTGTTGCTAAAAAATTTAACAACGAAATATATTTCGTTACTATATATAACAACGGAATTATAATGGAATTTCCGTTTCTATAATGGTTTGTTCAATTTTAGTAACAAAACTGTAATGAAAAATTATGTTACTAAATTTTTAATAACGGATAATTCTGTCATTAATTCCATCACTAAAATTTTACAAAAATTATGTAACAATTTCGTTGTTAATCCGTTAAAATTTAGAAACGGAAAATTTTTTCATCACTATTCCGTTGCTATATAATGCTTTTTTGTAGTATGAGTTTCTTTTTCTTATTTTTTTTTGGGTATAATTTAATGCCCATTGCGCGCGCATATATGTGTAATATATATGTATGTGCGTGTGTATGCATGAATGTGACCTTAAAGAAATGGTAAAAGAAAATATGTAGAAATCTATACTTTAACATTTGAAATATAGAATAAATTAGAGAGAAATTCATAGAAGAAGATATTATTCATTAATTATCATAAGTGAAAAAAGTGAGTGCAAAAACATTATTTACATATAAAGTATCACTATCAGTTATAACTAACTAACAATAACTTAAAGTGTGTAAAATACGCAACTATTACAATAACACATGTCCTCTTTTCCTGTGCTTGAATAACGATCTGTCCATAAGATAAACAACAAGCTAGTTATCGATCTGTTTGCTAAGACGACCAGTGAATTGATCATCAATTTGCTTACTAAGATAACCAGCGAGCTGATCGTCGATCTAGTCACCATTATTATCTCTACACAAAACCATAAATTATCAACAGTCAAAATTGAATATAACCTAATTAATTAAACAAAAATATAACTTCAGAAGCCGTTTGAAGTATTCCCTCTATTTTCCCTATCCAACCGAATAGTTGGATCTAGATTTATTAAACACCAGTTAATTATAAAATACTTTTTGAATTCGAAATTAGTTAAATTTAGTCAGTGTATGTATATGAGCATTATACTAATTGCGATTCAACCTTTCGTGTTTAGTCTAGAATAGAAAATCTTACCAATATAAAATGGAGATTTAAACTAATTTTAGGTTAATTGCAATTAGAATATTTGATTAGTCTACATAAATAGGAACAAATCTTAATAAATCTGAAATTTCGATTTTAGTTTTTAAAAACTAGTAAAAGATGTTGTGTACGGAAGAATAGAAAGGCCCAAATTAAAGCCCATTAAAGAGCCCACAAAGTAGCTTTATAAATCTCTTAGCTCAAAAGAACCATCAACGGCTCGGATCTCATATCTCATGTCCCCACCTAATTGAATTCAAATTCTTACAGAAGTAACGTTACGATTCCGGAGCCTGAGGTTCGGGAATCCCGAGCCTACACTTTTATACCTATAGAAAGAAAGAAGTAAATTATAGGTATATACCAGTATTAAATTACATACTAACACTGTGCTCGCTCTTCTTCCTTCACAGCTCACCCCCCCAGCTGAGACTACTACATTTTAAAAACTCATCTCCTTCTTGATTTCGTTCTCTGCAATCAGAAGGAATATTATTGGATTCTATGTAAAGTAGGCTCGGTTGTGGAAATAAATCTTTGGAGTATGTTCTTGGATATTAATATTGTATTTTGATCACATATATATATTAAGCTATCTTTGTAAGATATGTTTCAATCTTGTAAGTTGTAGTAGTGATAATGGCGTGTAAATGATTAGTGGATTTATCTTTTCTTGATTTACTTATTGTGTGAATGGTGATCTGCCGCAGCTTTAATGGAGGATTTGCAAAGAAGAGGGGCAGCGGGGTCGTTGGATTTGGCTTCAAGAAGGGCTGAAGAAGCAGGTATAGTTTCTTCGTCGGCATTGATTGTTTCTTGAAACTTTAGTTTCTGCGCAGTTAGTATTTGTGATTAGTTATTGAATGTGCGCATGCATGGCGAATTATTTTTGGATATAATTCATAGTTGTTTTTCATTTACATGTATTCAATCTAAAGATGATTCTTTTCAGTTTCCCCCCATGTTTTCTGGAATCTTTGAAACCCTTTTGTTGCGTTTTGGATTTTGTTTACGGGAATAGATGAAAGTATATTTTTTGGGTGTATTTGGGAATGCTGTATGTTATTGAGTGAATCATGCTCGGTGTATGGCACATGTTGGTAATTTTCCTTTAGGGTCACTACTGAACTTTTCTAGTGTACATTGGAACTTAGAGTTGTCTATTTTCTGATTCAACTGTTATGCTTCAATGGAAATTAATAGTCTAATCAAGTTTGTCTTGTTCTAACTTTTCATTTCGTATTATCTTATTGTAAATCATAGGTTTGAGAAGATATCAAGCAGTGCATTGGCTTGATTACCTTGTCGGTCCTCTGGGAATACCAAGCCAGCCATCAGAGAAACAGTTCATCTCTTGTTTGAGAAATGGACTAGTCCTTTGCAACTTAATCAACAAAGTTCAACCTGGCTCAGTTTCAAAGGTACAATTCCTTATGTTCGTAAGTTTAAGCTAATATATGTGGCCATTCCTCTATTCACATTCAAAAGGACTTAGAACTTCTTGATTTCTGATTGTGTTTTGTTTTAAAAAAAATATTGTTAGATCATAGAGAAATCTGCTCCTTTACAATCATTACCATGGGATTGCCAGCCATTGCCAGCATATCAGTACTTTGAGAATATTAGAAACTTCGTAGTGGCTGTTGAAGAACTGAGGCTTCCCACCTTTGATGCTTCTGTTTTTGAAAGGGTAGGAACCAAAATGACCTTTTCCTAGTTCAACTATGAACTATCAGCTGCATCATTACCTGGTGTATATGAACTGTTTTTATGTGCTCAGGAAAATCTGATAGAAGGATCATCCACTAAGGTCGTTGATTGTATTTTGGCACTAAAAGATTATCATGAATGGAAGCAAATGACAGGAGGCATTGGAGTTTATAAACCACCACGATCACCTCTAATTTTGAATTCCGCTGGTAGAATATATCCAAGAACTCCAGGTTTAGTTTCCTCCAACAGTCTTAGGCGATTAGACATGTCAGGATGCAGTAACAAACAGATGCCATCAGAGAGTGATATTCAGAAAGTCGAAGGTAACTTAACTTGTTTCCTAATATTCAGATATTTCATCCATTTTCACCTATGTACTTGTTAATTTACTATTAATACTTTATATCATACAGATACTATTGTCAAGGTTCTTGCTGAACATATGGTTGGCTCCAAGGAGAACATAGACAGTAACATTAAGACTTTGTATCATAGAGGGAATGTGGTATGTAATTTCTAAAGAACACTTGTAAGTTCTGGAACTATTGGGAGTTTTTAAAATTTCATTCACGGTCTTTTCTTCGTTTAACAGGACCCTGCGAACTTCTTCAACGATATTCTATCGTGTTTTGAGGATGAATTCCGAAAAAAGTATCCTGAGGTTAGCTACAAATTAAGTTGTCCTATTTCCAAAGAAAATCTCTGAGCCATCGATGTTGAAATTTGTTGAGATTTCCCAGAAAAAGAATAGCTTAGAAGACCTTCAGCAATTTCCTGATTTTGTCTCAGATTTCCACATCTTTGTTGCCGTACTTCTTCACTAATAATTTTGTCAAACTGAATGATATATAGTGATTCAATCTTGGGTTCAAATGATCAAATGTTTATGTAAATGGGTGGTCATAAATGAATCTTTTCTAATGATGCTTCCATAAACTGCTTTCCTTTTTATTTTCCTCTAGCGTTTAGTGAGACATATATGAATGTAGTGATACTTGTCATGCTTTCCATGTATATGTCATACAAGATTGACAGTTCAGCTACTTTATCCATTACCAGGTGAAATTCAGCATGGATCATTTAAGAGAAAGAAGTAGCTCGCAGTTGCATTCCAAGTCCATTCCACTTGCTGACATATCAAATATAGAAAAACGCAAGGTATCTTTCCTAAATGCATCAACTGAGTATTTCAAATTGGCTTTTTGATGGTCATTGGTTTCTATAAAAGTTTAGTAACTTAAACAGTTACCTTTCTATATAAGACTACAAATATCCAATGAAAACGAATACCCTGATCATGCCATATTTAAGCCCCTACCTTGTATTCTTGAAATCAAGGACTATAAATATGATGGATGATGTAAATGAAGCCTTAATCCGTATATTTAACATTGAAAGCCTCCTCACCCCTAGACATTTAGTTGCTTTCTTGTATATATTATTATTTAACATGGTTATTTCATCTATAGTGTTGCAAAGCTTGCTTGAAGAAGGGTAATTGCAACCACTGGAATCTAGTAAAGCAGCAAGAAGGCGAACTTTTGGTTAGAACTTAATCTTTCTTCCTCTTTTTTGGTGGCTTTGGTGGTTCTCTTTAAGCTCTATGCATCTTATTTTCCACTGTGTTATCTTATACTACATTTGTCCACCAAAAATGTGCATCACTTTTGGTGGCATGAGTTTTAAAAATTATGTTGAGTGAAGAGCTAGAGGAGATGGTGACCCACAATGTAAAGTGTTTTATGGGTCCATATCCCGAAATGGAAAATGCATGCTTTTGATGGACGTCCCGAAACGGAATTAAGTGCATGCTTTTGGTGGACGGAGAGAGTGATATTTTGGAAATATTTTTCTTGTTAGCACACATCCCCTATCATATGGATTTTGATGTGACCAAGTTCCATATTTTATTGCAGAGCATCAAAACGTTGTTGTCTAGCACCAAGCAAGAGGCTAAAAGCCTGCAATCTCAGATACACAGTGATTTTAAACAACTTGGTATGTTTCAATTCAAAAGAAAACACATTTATGTAGTCTTTAAATAACATACCACAGAAATGGCAGCAATCCTGCTTCAGTGTGCTATAACAAGCACCATATTTTTGAATGAAAATTCTTGCATTGTCCTTACTTCAGATAATTATCTTAGCAAGTCATTTTCTGTGTGTTTCAATATTAATCAGAAAATCAAGTGCTTGAGATGTCATTCGCTGCTCTCGGTTACCAAAAGGCCGTAGAAGAGAATCGCAAACTATACAACATGGTTCAAGATCTGAAAGGTTAGTGGTATTTATATTTGCTTGGATACACGAATATTATCTTATCATCTTGGGAGTGTGATCTTTCTGCCGTTTTACTTGTATTAGTCTTCTATGATATAGCAAAAATGTAATGAATGTACGATGAAGTTGACAACTGTCAACAAAATTGCATCACTAAGTGTTACTAATCCCACAACTTTTTCTACCCTATTTCAGGAAACATTCGAGTTTATTGTAGAATTAGGCCTGTTTTTAATCCTGAGGCGAAAAATGTTATTCATTTTATTGGAGAAGACGGGTCCCTAGTGGTTGCAGACCCGAAATCCCTCAAAGATGGCAAGAGAATTTTCCAGTTTAATTGTGTCTTTGGTCCAACATCTACTCAAGGTATTAGATTTTCTCAGAAGTTTGAAATGATCTGTATTTATTATCATTGCTTTGTTTGTAATTGTATCTGTTATTTCAGATGAGGTTTTCAGAGACACACGATCTCTGGTTAGATCTGTAATGGATGGTTACAATGTGTGTATTTTCGCGTATGGTCAAACTGGATCAGGCAAAACACATACTATGGTAAGGATGCATGCATCTTCTCATTCAATACAGTCTACTTTTGGCATATGTATAACACATTTAGTGCTGGACACTTGCTACCAACAGTATGGCCCTCCAGGTGGATCAACGAAGGAGTGGGGAATCAGTTACTTGGCTCTGAACGATCTTTTCAAACTTTCTGATCAAAGAAAGGATATCATAAAGTACGAGATTCAAGTCCAGATGGTTGAGATATACTGCGAACAAGTTCATGATCTTCTAGCTGAAGATTGTGGTGTTAAAAAATATCCTTTCTCATTTAGCCTCTTTATCCTCTACTAGTTGAAACTTGATTAGATTTTGAACATCAGAAAATAATGAGAAACATCGGATTTCTTTTACGTTATGTTTGCTATTACACGGTTGCTTTCTTGACTATCAGTACGTTAGAGATCAGGAGTTGTGTTAGTGACAACGGCTTGGCTCTTCCCGGTGTTACATTGCATCCTGTGAAGTCGACAATGGATGTCATAGACTTGATGAAGCTTGGTGAAATGAATCGAACAATTGCTTCTACAGCGATCAACACTAGAAGTAGTCGTTCACACAGGTCGATAGTTTAACTTCTCAAGGCTATTTAATTGTGGTCATAGTTTGGATGCTAACGCTGTCTTTTTGCAGTGTATTGTCCATCCATGTCTATGGCACAGAGGCTTCCGGAAGCATGCTTCAGAGCTGTCTCCATCTCGTGGATCTCGCAGGCAGTGAACGAGTGGATAAGTCGGAAGTCACTGGAGATGGACTAAGAGAAGCACAGCACATAAACAAATCTCTTTCTTGTTTAGTTGATGTTATTACAGCCTTAGCTCAGAAAAACTCCCATATTCCCTACAGAAACAGCAAGCTCACTTTACTCCTTCAGAACTCTTTAGGTAATAAAAACAGAGCTGTCTGAATTTGAAGAAAGTGTGATGCAATTGTGACTGATATGGACTTTACTTTATCAGGAGGAAATGCAAAAACCTTGATGCTTGCTCACGTGAATCCAGAAGGCGATTCTTTTGGCGAGACGATAAGTACATTAAAATTCGCCCAGAGGGTCTCAACTGTGGAGCTTGGTGCAGCTCGTGCAAATAAAGAGAGCAGTGAGGTGTTGGAGCTCAAAGCTCAGGTACGTATGGACTTCTTGCTTCTTTCCTGTTATCAAACAAGCTCGAAATCGTTTACATAGACTCCCTGACCCTTGGTAGTATATGCTTAAGATGAGATTATGTGATTATTTTGCAGATAGAAAGCCTCAAAAAGGCATTGGGTAACAAGGAAATCATGACTCCTCCAATGAAGAAAACAACAGAAGGTGTAAGAGCAACATCAGAGAGACCTAAACAAATAATGACTGAACGAACGCCTCCACGTCTCCGAAGATTAAGCATTGAAAACAGTTCCTTCGCAGCAGTGGAGAAATCTACGAATTATGATGACAGAAGAGCGGCAAAAACTCCTACAGCGAAGCCTAAACAGACTGAGCGTTCGCCGCCTCCAAGGGCGAGAAGGCTGAGCATTGAAAATGGCACCCCTGTGACAGCAGGTGTATCCATGAATCATGAGGAGAAAAAGGGAGCCAAGACCCCTTCTACAACCGCTCGTTCACGAAGATTGAGTCTAGAAGGACCTAGAAACATGCAGAAGGATTCCAACCCGATAAAATCACCAAAACCAGAACTAAGGAGTTCCCAAAATCATAGTCAAATTGATCAAAGGGGCCCCCGGAGCCCTCTAAGAAGCCCTGTGATCAAGATTGATACATCAACAATGAGAGTGGTTCCTTTACAAACACCGAAAACACCTGAACCACAAGTAAAACCAAGACCACTGCCAACTGACCGTGGCCTTAGCCAGACGCCTTGCACGACTATTGGAAAAGGATCTCAGATTAGAAAATCTCTTCGAACAATTGGAAAGTTAATCAATGGCACAGACAAAAGGTAGACAGTCCTTTTCTTTCATTACCTTTTGTTGGTCACATGCATATAAATATATATCATTGCTACTTAATTCATGTCTGAAATGGGTATAGTTTAGCTTCAAGTTCATCTTTTTACGTGAAATACAGGAAACAACAGAAACCGACAGAAGCAACGCCATCAAATGGCACCTACATAATGCATGATCTAAAGTCACCAATATCATCTAATGCAAAGGCCTTGAAGAGGCAGTCATTGACAAACATACCACCACCAGAAAGGTCTAGAAGATCTTCGATTGGAGGTGTTCCGACAACAGACACTTGTGAGTTCTGGAAAAAAAAAACTTCACTGGTGAATGATAACCACTTATATTATAGCCTAAACCTTCTCTTCTCTGTGCAGATGGAAGTGAGAGTAGAAATGCCAAGACACCCCCTCAAGTTCGAGCTTCACCAAAGTTAACAAAACGGTGGCTTTAAGATTCAGGAACAGAGTAGATTTTGCTTTGACTCGAAGCAGATCAGGAGAAGCTGATGGTTAGCCTTTTTCAGGCAAGTTTGCAGAATTATTGTATAGAAAACTGAGAAGAAAAATAGATCTTTGGTTGAAAAAAGATGTAATAATTCATTGATTATGAGATTCTACTGAGAAACTATACACCATTTTCTGAAATGTTGCCAAAAGTGCTGATACTTTCATCGCCTTTGGCTGGATTAATATATATATAAAAACACTACACTCTGTCACCTTTATTAAAATCCTGTCAAAATCAAGCAGGAACCTTTAACGTAGACGCATGAATATCCAAATAAAGAAATTCAACTGACTTGGATGTGTGTGTGTGTGTATATATCCACAAAGCTTTCTATGCTGTTCTTGTGGGACATCCCTCAGATAAACAACTGGCATTTTTATATAGTGACAATTCAAGGTCAATAATTTTCTTTCAGAATTAGTAATCGTATCAAATTGTAATACTCTCTATTATCCCATTTCATTTGTTTCACTTTATTTTTATAGATACTGAAGAAAAAGTAAATAATTAAATCTTGAAAAATAGTATGGCCTAATCACTTTAATCAGATTATGAATTCATTGAGCAGTCAAATTTCAGAACAGAACTAGATGCTTAAAATCAAAAAAGGACAAACAAATTTTCTTTATGATCCAGACATCACTCAATCAGTTGGGATTCTTCAGTGGATTTTGAAGCTTTATCTCTTTTTTTCATACACTAATCTCCTTAACAAACAAGATAAATGCAGTTTGATGTACAAATGCTTCAATACACTAATAAAATCTTTACAACCATCCCTCTATCTCTCTAGGTAATGATGTACAAAAATGGGAGTATGCTAGAAACAAAGAATGTGCAGAAGGCTCACTAAGATAAACGGCGTAAACGCCTATTATCCCGAGCTCTGATGTAGCAGTAGGCACGAAGCAAGCGCTTTTGAAACCTTCTAAGATCCAACCTTACATTCTGAGAGTCAAGGTAGATTTTCTTGGTGAATTCCCACCCCTTTTTGTTAACACTCTTAGGATCCATTAGTACAGGATCATCCTTGCTATAATCTTGATACAATGAGCTCTCTTTAGCAAGAATCTTGTAGCCAATGTAGTTCAGCCCGAACTTCTTAGCTGGTTCCCCATAGTATGTCTCAGCAGCCCAATCAGTTCCTAATGGCACAACTTGAATGAAGACAGATCTAGGCCTCATGAAGAGGAAGTGAGTCATTGCAGCACCATGGACTCCAATCATGACATCGCTTGAGTTGAGAACGCGGTATATTTTAGCAAGCTCGGTGCTTCTCTCTGGGTTAAGAACTTCCACATAGAATCCAATCTGCTCTGCAAGTTTAACTAGCGAATCTTGATTTGTTATAGCCCTTGAGCCATTTCTAGCTACTATGACCAGTGTAGGCCTGGTTAAAACCCGTTCCTGTGGCACCATTCCTATCTCAGCCGCCTCACGCTCTTCATCTTGGATGAGGCTAGTGATACGAGGCAAGTAGGAACGATCTAAGAGGTCATGAAAGTCGGATATGGTCCTATTCTTGCCCACTCCCATCAAGGCAGGATCGACAGCGAGCTCATCGTGGATTCTTAACCCCACGATGGCTTCAGGGAAGCAGTGGATCCTTATATCGTTAGCGAAATCAATAGGTGGGAAGTCAGAGAGTTCAGAGAGTATGTCACCGTATTTTGTGATCCACCAATCATGATACTCAAGAATCACAAACACAACTTTCTTGTTCATTTCCTGTGAGGTTATGTAGAGGGGAAGGATCCCGTCGTTGAACTCGTGGTAGAGGTTTCCCGTGTAGCCTCCAGTCGAGAAGAACACAGCTGTGACATTGTGGCGGACATCACATCTGTCGTGTTGGGGGGCGGAGCCACTCTTGACAACCAAGCCCAGTTCATTAATGGTGTTCATGACATGGCTTTCCCATTTCCTCGTGTAAGGCCTAATCTTTTCATGTTGGATCACCTCCTCTGCCTTGGCCCCCATGCCGTCGGAGGGGGCAGAGGCGGTGTCGATGAAGGTATTGGAACGGTAGAGAGTGATGGAGGAGGAGGCGTAGTGAGTTCTTATATCTCCTTTCATTACACATGTATCTGATCGTCTGCTAGTTCTATCACAACAAAGAGTACCTGCAATTATATTTTGTATATGCATTTGTTAGAACACTAATGATCATAAAGATTTGCATCGTGGAATTAACAAAAAATGAAAAGCTAGAGAGGAATAAAAGGACAAAGTTGGTGATTTATGATGTTGCTACCCTGATTAAACATAATAATAGGAACCCAAATTCCCCATCATCCCCAATCAATTAAATCCACAAACATATAAAATCTCTCTCTCCCCCTAAATGGTTGGAGGAATTCGGGAAACAAATATGCATTATTAAATACAGAACCAGAATCCGTGTTGAAGTTCTTGAGGGTGAAAAAAAAATCATATCTTTTCCTTATCTACAACGGCAAAACATTGAATCTCTCATCAACTTTCCCTACCAACACACACAAACAGAATCTAGATTTAGAGGGAAACATACCATTAGGAACGGCCAAGCAAAGGAAACCATTTGCGCCTCTTTCAGAGCCCAAGCCTTCATCTGCAAAAAGCAAAAGAAAAAAAAATTATAATCCAAGCAAAAATAAATTTCCATAAATGAAGGAACAAAATAGAACTAAATCCAAGAAAGCATGAACAAAGAAGAAACTCACAGAAGAGCGAGAAGCTGGAGCTGCGGGACAAGAGCATGGTAACTAAGAGCAAGGTGCAAGAAACGAGAGAGAGAAAGAGCAAATACAAAAACTTGGGCTTGAATCTTTTGCTGCAACTGTGAGAAGAGTTTCCGCCGATTAAGCCAAGAGGGTCTAAGCCCGACTCTTCGTCTTCATCAAACACGTATTCCTTGCTTTTCCTCCACTGGTTATGCATAAAAAATTTCTGGTACTTGACCATTTCTAACTCTGACAAAACTTATTCGAACAACTTATTCAGTAACGAGGAAGAAATAAAGAGAGAAGAGAGATGGACTGGGTGAAGACTTGTAAAGAAGGTAGCTTTATATGTCTATGTGGCTGGGGTGGTGGTTTGCTTGTGTGAATGGAGGCGCTCGGTTGCTTCTGGGGTGGCTGGCTCTCTGTTTATTGTTCTTGGAGAAGAACGAGTTGTGTATAATAGCTGTACTAGAAATTTTGATTTTCTTCTGAAGTACTCTATTCTTGAATCTTGAAAAAGGAAACTTACTAGTAATAGCCAACTTCTGAAAACAATGTGTTTTGAGGCTTGAAAGTAAGAGAGTCGTATTACTATTTTGAGGTTAAATTGAGAGCGTTGTTCAACGCGTTCATAGAGACTGAATATCTGTTGATCTCCTTTTGAGTCCAGATTTAACTAAAATAATGGCAAAGAGACAGCTCATTTCATGCAGGATTTCTTGGACTACTAAAGAATTAGGAAAAAGACCCTTTTTGTGTATTAACATGAGATTAAAAAAAAAATTTGAAAAAAACCCAAAATTGTTCTATGGATATGTGTCATGCAGTAGAACCACCCCCTATTCCACTTTTCGATTAGGTTAATAGATAAGATTATTCACTCATAAAATTTATAAAAAAAAGTATCTAATTTAATATGAAATAAAGAAAAAAATTATCTATTTATAATATAAGATTACATGATAATATAATGAATTATTTCATGCACTTGAATCAATTTTAATGAGATGAAATAAGTATATTTTTATGTATAAAAAGATAGTAAAATGTACTCTCTTCGTCCATGAAATTGTTTAACACTTTAACTTGATACGTGTTTTAATATAATTTTTGACTTTATGTAGAAAATTATAATTAGTGTAGTTTGAGTCATACTTATTATAATTATTTAATTGAGATGTGTGCAGATAGTTATTAAAATTTGGGTCTCACATAATATATAATTTTTAATTAAATTATGTGTATATAATAGTTATTATAAATAAAAAAAATTGATGTTAAAAAACAGACAAAAAGAAAATATGTTGTACTACACTTTTCACGTAACAATACAGCATAATTTTAGCAAACTCCAAACTTTTTGTCAATGTATTTACATTCATACCTACAAATAAAAGTTACATTGGCTGCAAATAATAATGGGCCACTGTGGAACCCAATTTTTTTAACAAAAACTGCCCAAAGAAGAAAAAAAAAACTACCAAAACTATGTTAATAGTGTCTCCATATCATTTACATTAATGATTTTAAGTTTCATTATAATAAATTAAATAGTATTAAATAGGGATCATGAATGTGTTACTATTGTTGATTTGATTTTTAATTAGGAGTGTACTTCAAATAATTATGAATCACCATGTACCATCACTATGTATTATTATATTTCCGTTACATCCAATTTATTCTCATTTAAAATATTCAATCATATAAAATCTCAAAATTTTACACATGAATGCACATTTATTTTGATTTGTGATATGTGAATATATTGTTTAAATAAGTTGTTTGTTTATATATTGCTAATTAATGTTGCACGAATAGTGAATTGCTAATTAAATAAATAAGTAGCGAAGATTGAATGTTTATAGTTTTGTAATGTCTTTAGTGCTTATTGATACCGAAATTTAATAAATTGTTTATTCCTTAAACTAATTTAAGATTGTTTATTTTTTATTATGCTAACATATTGAAAAAAAAAAGAAAAAAAAAAGAGGAAGGAAATTGTGTATAATTATAATTTACAAATCCTCTTTAAAATGCTAATCATTAATTTAGATGATTTTAAACTACTAACTACCTGATATTCATTTATTTGATTGATTTTCAGTTATATAAGGCAATATTCTTAATTAATTTTCATATACACTTTGAACTTGAATTGTGAAGTGGTTGAAGCAAAATGTATAGGCTTTCTTATAGTTATTGGGCTTGTATTCTGGGTTTTGCTTTTATATATCAAATTCACAATCGTAGCTTTTGATTAAAGATATATACCGAATTTAATCCCTTCTTATTTTAGAGATTACATAATCACATCAATTTTAATTTAATAATATAATCTCTCGTTTGAGTGATTAAAAAGTAATTAAGAAGAGATTGAATTCATAAAAAGAGGTAAAAAATGAAAAATTATGGATAGAAAAATAGGAATTTAATAAAGATAATTCTATCAATCGAACCAAACGATTTCATATAGTATTAATTATTAGAAGCTCAATGTGATAAAATTGATTGTAAATTTATTTGTTCATTAAATATATCAATTCAATATTTTTTCAAGTTGATCTTAAGCTTAATGATATTCGGTTTGAAAATGTTCAAATATAATTTTAGCGAGCCAAATTTTTAATATTTCGCAAAATTTGTTAATAAGTTTTTATTCACGAACTTTGAAAACGAACTGAACTTCTTATAGTTTGTGAACTATATATACAAAATAGTTAACGAACTTGTCAAATTAATATATACATATATATATATATATAAATATTTTAATAAACAGGTTTTATAACAAGTTCAAACTTTAATATTTAATAAATTCAAGTTTAGATTCGAATTTATTTTTTAATGGAATAATAAATAAACAAAAAATAATTTTTATTTTAATTATTTGAACCAAACTGAAATTTAATTTAAAACTCAAACCGAACTCAAACATAATAATATTCGATTTAATTGAAGGATCACACGCTATTCTCGCTAGCAGGAGATAAATTGTAAGTTGTAACTGTTAGATTAGTTTCTATTAATCTCAATATGATCACATATATAATTATTTAATGTATTAATTGTTATTATATAAAATGTATATATCTAAGTATAATTATTACACTTGTTGAGAGACTGACTAATAATTATAATAAAGGATTAAATATAAAAGGATGGATGATCCCAAAAGTCAGATGTGAACTCTACGCTCTATTCTTTCCCATCGGAACAGGCGATACAGAAAAGAGGCATCCGATCCAGTTCAATCCTCTACCGTTATTTTTAATGGCAAATTCAGGTTAACGTTTCCGCTTTCAAATTATACTTTTAGATAATTATCAATAGAGTTTATGATATAGGATTAGTTTTTTTTTTTTTTTTTTTTTTTTTACTTTTTTGATATTAAATTATGTCTAACAGTAACTGCCGTCATTGCAGTAGCGGTAAAATTTCATAATTTAATGTAAACAAGCAATTATATTATTACCATGATAATATTATATTTTGTTTCAAAAGAAAAATGACATATTATTTAACATTGTGGTATTTAATTAAACAATGTCTTAATAAAGTAAATGTGTTTGTATTGAGTAATTACTTCTCAAACAATTATATTCACGAGTTCACGACCCAAAACTTAAAACATTAAAATCATAATTGTTTTCTTTTTTCTTTTTTTTATGTCAACTACTTGTATTTTATTATTGAATTCTTGTATTGAGATTGTTTTTCTTTCGGGAAGCATTGAGGTTGTTATAACTCTCTTTTTTATACCAAACTAGTTTGTGCACCGTACTATGCACTAGGATATTTTATTTATTAATAATTTATATATAGATATATTTAAATAAATCAGAAATGTTATAATTTATTAATAATTTGTGCAAGAATATTGTATATATTTTTTCAAACGAAATAAAATATTTTTGAAAAATAATATGATTATAAGTGAAAGAATATGAGTAATTAATTTATATATACGTAATATATATATAACTGTTTCCCTATGCATTGCTCCTGCAAATGCAAATTTATTAATAATTAATATATTTAATAACTTATTCAATAACTTTAATTATAATATTACCATTCAAATAAAAATGCTTCCAATTATATATATATAGATAAATCATAGTAATAACAAATAAGTAATTGAAAAAAATTAGAGTGGATTGGATAGGATAGAAGCCACGCGCAAATAAATTTATGGAATTGCAAGGTGGACCCAAATAAGTTTATATTTGCATTTAACCCCCTCTCTGTCTATAAATATCTACCCTTCACCTTCTCTGTCGCCCCTCTTGTTTCTTCAACTCAGAGAGAGAGAGAGAGAGAGAGAGAGAGTTGCTGATATTCTTCCCTGAAAACCTCCCAAAATCCACACCCCAAAAACGACCTTGCAACCCCAATTAGATTAATCTCTGTTCCCTTTTTAAACAAAAAAAATAAAATTTGAAATTAAAAATGATGTCGGACACCTACTGCCCAGACTGCAAGCGAAACACGGAGGTGGTGTGCGATCACGCGGCGGGGGACACCGTGTGCTCTGAGTGCGGGCTTGTGCTGGAGGCCCGCTCCATTGACGAGACATCCGAGTGGAGAACATTCGCCGATGATTCGGGAGATCACGACCCCAACCGTGTGGGTGGACCCGTTAACCCGCTCTTGGGAGATGGGGCTCTTACCACGGTCATCTCCCGGGCTGTCAACGGGGCGAATCCGGATTCCTCTCTGGCCCGCTTACAGAACCGGGGCGGCGATCCGGACCGGGCCATTGTGATGGCTTTCAAGGCTATTGCCAATATGGCTGATAGGTCTGTGCCTGTTTTCTTTTTGTTTTTGTTTATAAATTGCATAGCGTTGATGTCTATGTTGAGTAATTTTCTGGAATGTGATAGTGAGTGGTTCTGATTTTTTCTTTCGGTTTTGAAATGGGACAGGGTTGTTGAAAATGATGGTAGCTAGTGTTTGTTTAGTCATGTAATGAGCTGAGAAAGGGGCAACTTTTAAGCTGGGAAGATGATGTTTGCGTTCCTTCTTGGAGCAACTTGTTTGAAAATCTAGAGTTGCTCGTGTAAATTACATTATCTATTTCTGGTTTAGGTTCATAGGTTTGCAATGTGGTAAATTTTTTTATATATGTAAGTTTTATGGTGAGTTGTTGCTCATAGCTGTAAAGAATTGATAGAATTTCTGATTGCTGTTTTACTTAATTATAGTGATGATTGAATTAATGGATGATAATGATAACTCTAGAGATATGGCAATCTGGGATTAGGCAAAGTTTTCATTTCAACAAATTTGCTGCTTTTTGGTATTTATATACACTATTACAGAAACCACATTAAGAGAAACTGACTTCCAATGTTTCTTGCTTCTTCCAGGTTGAGCCTCGTAACGACCATTAAGGTATGCACTTTTACTGATTGATTATTCTGTCATAATTTTCTGACTTTACACCTACTGCATTATCAAAATTAGCTCATTAAGTCTTGATACAGATTATTTACCCCAAATGGCTGTCATATAATATTTGCTCTTTTCATTCTGTCTGTCTAATGAGCTTACTGCTTGCCTTCGTTATTTTGTTTGTTGTTTTCTTTTATACTGAATTTTGGTTTCAGGGTGCTGGAGAGCTTAGTTAAAGCAAATGCCTTTCTTTAGACACCTTAAAAGTGTTTGAGCATGCAATCAAGTTGTTTGATGTAATATCTGTATACTTGTCTTAAAAAGACTAGCTGTTATGGGTGAATGACTTCAAGGCAATCATGAATCATCATATGTCAATTTTTTCCTTTTTTGCTCATCAACCAGCACAGTAGACATATGTATCTTTACTGATGTAATAGCAACTGAATATTTTTAATGCCCTTCTGCCATCTTTGATTTCTGTTGGTGCTTTTATTTGAAGGACCGAGCAAGTGAAATATATAAGAGGTTAGAAGATCAGAAGTGCACAAGGGGAAGAAACTTAGAGGCTCTTGTGGCTGCCTGCATTTATATTGCTTGTCGCCAGGAAGGGAAGCCACGAACTGTGAAAGGTGCCCACCTTAAATTACTTGCACATAGGAATTTGTTGTGTACAATTTCACTTTCATAAAGTCCTCTAAACCTGTGGGTCTCGACTAGAAATATGCTCCATCGTTGCCGGAGCTACAAAAAAGGAAATTGGCCGAGCAAAAGAATTTATTGTGAAACAGTTGAAAGTTGAGATGGGTGAGTCAATGGAGATGGGTACCATTCATGCAGGAGACTATTTGGTGAGTTCACTGTGTAATTAAGGTCATGGCAAGTTTATATTCAGTATTCTGATTTGATTTTTAAAACATCTCGTGTTTCTACATCCGTTCTTATCTGCAGAGACGTTTCTGTTCCAATCTTGGTATGAGCAATGAAGAGGTCAAAGCTGTCCAAGAAACTGTCCAAAGGGCAGGGGACTTCGACATTAGGTATCCTTCCCTTACATATTGAAGTTGGAAATTGATATGGATGCTTATTGACTGTGTATTCTAGATTTTGCCTTCTAGTTCATAATGTGTCTAGATGAGAGAGATATGATACAAAAGGTTTGCTATTATTTTCACAAAATGGACATCTATCTAGAAAGATGAATCTTCTTGACGGCTCTGTTATGAAGATGAGCCGAGTCAAGCTGCATGCCAAGAGAAGATTTTGGAACAGATTAAAGTGGAGAAGGGATTCTATATCTCATCATGTGTTATGACTTATGCAAGATTAAATGTGAACTGCATTTGAAGTCTTGATTGATTCAAGAAAACATGATTTTACTTGTATTGCAGGAGGAGTCCTATATCTATTGCTGCAGCAATCATTTTTATGGTAACACAGCTTTCAGAAACAAAGAAACCCCTCCGAGGTCCGATTTCCAACCATTCTGTTTCGTGCTTAGAGAAACTTTGATTTCCCACACACGTCTACGTCATATTTAGACAAATCTTCCTAGCATAACAAAATTTTGATTTGAGCCTCTTCCAATGAGAGCTAAATGATGTTTATACACAATAGTGCCTGAATTCATATGCTATTGAAATAAAATACGATCTTGGTGCATGCAGATATCTCGATTGCGACTACAGTGGCAGAAGGTACGATCAAGAATGCTTACAGAGATCTCTACCCTCATGCTGCTAAGATCATACCCGAGTGGTATGCTAAAGAACGGGACTTGAAGAACCTCAGCAGTCCCAAAGCATAAATGTGTTTCTGAGTCTTTAGTATCTTTGTCCAACTGATGCCCCGGAACAGGATCCGTTGATCGGGGCATCCGTTGGGCAAATTGTGGTCGGAGGGGAGCTTAGGAGAGCAATGCAACATTGTTTTATTTGTTAGCTAATCAAATCTGCGACAGTTGTAAATTCCCAACTGTGAATTTTGATTGTCATTTTACGTTACATGAGATAATGATAATTACATTGAGTGTTTTTTGTCGTTAGAACTTTTTTTGGTTTCAGAATGTTGCACAAAATTCATGTGCAATTCAATCACCTTGCTATGCCAGAGTTGCTAAACTTTATTAAGCTGTTCATAATGTGAACTCCTTTTAAAAGATTATATCACATTTTAAAGTTTTTATTTTTAATAACCTTATTAATTCTATGACAGTTATTGCATAATGTCATTACATTTATTTAACAGCCCAATTAATATACTAATAACCTATTTCTCACTAATTAAAAGAAGCTGGATATTACATTTTCTTTTATTAATTCTTCATCTCTTAAAACTTGAATCTAAAAGGCATGCATCAAGTAAATTAAAGTGAGGTCACTCAACAAATTACTTATAGTACAAGTTAAATCATGACGATCGCAGGTAGTAAATTCTAAAATTAGGCTGGATCCAATTGTAAAATACTATCTGTCAAGAAAATAAAAAAAGAATATATTTTTGGAACCTTATAAACTATTAGTTACCATCGCACGTCATAAATACTCCCTCCGTCCCCCAAAGATCTTCCCACTTTGACCCGGCACGGGTTTTAATAATATGTGTTGACTTTGGTTGTTAAAGTGTAAAGTGATAGTAAAGTGATGTTAGTGGAGAATGGGTCCCACAAAAAGTAGTATGATGTGTAAGATATTGTGAGTGGATAATGGGACCCACATTAAATAAGATAGGTAAAATAGAAGGTTTCCAAAAATAGAAATAAAGTGGGAAGAAAGATGGGGGACGGCCCAAAATAGAAGAGTGAGAAAATCTTTGGGGGACGGAGGGAGTATTAAATAACTGTTGTCACTACATTGCAATTTGAAACAACTATATCTCACGGCAATCTTTCCTATCGATAGGCCGACAACAATGTCATGTGACTCATGTCCCACAATCGGTTAAAATAACAAAATTCCAAACCATATAAGTCACCATCCATATTAAATATTGTAACACACAACAAATACACTGCCCAAAATTTTTAACGACATTTTCTATTATCTAATGCATTAATATAAAAGTCTTACATGATACGGTTAACATTCAAGATTCTATATTATTGTCACACAATATGATTAATTGAAAAAAAATAAAAAACAGAAAGCGTAAGTAAACACAAATATACATCGTTCAGCAATTGGTTACATCCACGGGCAGAGAGAAGAACATATTTTATTGAACTACTAGGTTACAAAATATCTAGGGTTCACCCCAAATTACAAATACCTAGAGTTTTCCCAAATTACAAATCTCAAAGACCACTGTCGTGGGACGGAGGGAGTACTAAGAGAATACATCAAATTGGGATTAAGTTCACTGATTAATGGACAATTAAAAATCTTCAATACTGATTAAAATTCTACACATAACAACAAATATTTGACTAGAATTCTCATATGCATCGTTACAATGCCAAATGAACAAACTAAAATTCTAGACATAACAACAAATCTCCACACTGACAGATGATCAGACAAAAATTAAAATTCTAGATATAGCAATATATATATATATATATATATATATATATATAAATAGCACACGAAAAAATATGAATGAGATCATCTATTGCCCAATAGTGTGACATCTCTTATTGCATTCAGAAGATTATGAGTAGGATTCAAAATGTAGGATATATATAAGAAAAATATATAATTTATATCTTACATTATTAATTATGCCGCATTTCTTGTAATCTTATTTCTTGTAATCTTATTAATACAACAAGAAATGTTAACTATTAATGAATAGAAGATCCTAATCGGCAAAAATAAGAATCAAAATCCAGAGATGTGGGTAATGAACGAGTCCATGTCTTTACAAGAAAGGCCTCCTTGGGCAACAGATTCTCTCACAGCATCTCCTAATTCCATAGCCCTCCTCCTAATCTCTTCCCCTTCCTCCGACGCCATTAATCTCCTGACGACGCCCTCCACTGCCCCACTGTCCCACCCGGCGAGCTCCAGCCCTATCCGGAGCACCTCTGTGATGAGGAAAGCGTTCATCGGCTGGTCGGAGTGCATGGGCCAAGCCACCACGGGCACCCCCATGCTTATGCTCTCCATGCACGAGTTCCACCCGCAGTGCGTCACAAAACCTCCCGTCGCCACGTGGCCTAATATCTCCAGCTGTGGAGCCCACCCTCTTATGATTAGCCCCCTCCCCTGCACTCTCTCTTCGTACTTTTCTGGCAATGCCGCTCTTCTTACATCATCAGTGCCTTCGAAAACGTTGCCTCTGTCTGCGTCTCTTATCACCCATATGAAATTCTGACCGCTCCTCTCAAGGCCGATGGCGATCTCCGAGATTTGTGTGTCTGAGAAAGAGCACGTGCTTCCGAAGGAGACGAGAATCACTGAGTTCTTGGTGTGTTTGTCCAGCCACTTCAAGCATGCTTCTCTCTCACTGTCACCATTTTCAGTACCATCATGAGATAAGGAAACTGGATTGAATGGACCAACGGCCCAGATCTTGTCTGTTCCTGTGGTCTTCTCCTCGGCCAGAAGATCTAAGAAAGCGCCTTCGATCACGCGTGACGTGTTGTAGATATCGCCGGAGCTGAATTTGGGAAGATCGTCTTGAAATTTCAAAACCTCGGCGAAGTCCGTCAGAAAGCAGCTTTCGCCGGAGGGGACTTCCTCGAAGATCTTGGCTTCTTGTTTTGTTAATGCAGGCTTCCCACCGAGCTCCCAACAGAAGTAGTAGACGGAGAAGGCGGAGATGCTGTGGAAGCAGTAGGCCTGGGCGTTGGGTATGCTCTGCACATCCTGCACCACGTAGGGGAGCGACGAGTCGTACACCACGGCGAGGCGGCGGGTGGAGGCGGCAAGGTGGCGGACGAGGTCGTGGACGGGGCGGCGGAGCTCCATGGCAGAGACGAGTGAGGGGATGAGCTGGGAGGGGAATTTGGTGGCGGCGTTGGGGTCGGGAGGGGGGTTGTGGAAGGTGGGGGTGGGGAGGTCGTGGAAGTGGACGGCGGCGGCGGAGGAAGCTGGGTCCCAGCCGTGGAGGCGGGAGCGGGCTTGGCGGATGTGAGCGGCGGCGGCGACGTAGTGGACGGGGATGTTGCGGGCGGCGAGAAGGCGGGAGAGGTGGATGAGCTGGTTGAGGTGGCCTTGAGCCGGCAGAGGCACCATCACCACGGCAAGAGGAAGAGGAAGAGGGACAATTTGTTCGTGCTTTGCCATTGTTTAGGGTTTCAGTATAGTGTGGTTTACATAATGTAATGTGTGGTCAGCTTTTGTTCAAGACCAGACTATGTAAAAGATATATTAAAATCCAAAACTGTTTGAGCATCATAGTGTTAGTGTTGTTATTGTTAGCGTGACAAATGTACAATATATCATTAACTTTCAATTTTTTTAATTACCTTAATTTCTTTTCCATTGTAACTGCTATCTTAAATTTAATTATTTAATGACTCCATAATCATAATACTAATTGAAAATAAAAATAAAAATACGAAAGTTTAACACTAATTTGAAGCAAATAAAGTTAGTGAAACCCAAATTCATTTTACTATCGAGGTAGCATTTTTGCTACCCCTTCACTTTTGTGTTACCTAAAAATATCACTCCATTATGCCACTACATCTTTCAAGTCATCAACTTCCCCAAAGCACACATCCATAGTGTATGCTCTTACTCTCTCCACCCATTAAAGTAGACCAATTTACACCAAAAAAACTCTCACATATTAGATCAAAATTAATCTACTTTAATGGGACAGAAGTAGTATTTTTTATTACAGTCTACGTATTTTCTATTACTCCCTCTCATTTAATTAGACCTATTAAATGTGAGAACTTTTTGATCAAAATAGATCTATTTTATTAAAAAAAAATAGTAAATGTCACAAGGAAATAATTTCGAAAGATGTTAAAGTTTTTTTTAATACTAGTATTTTTACCCGTGCAGTTGCACGGGAAATTATTTTTGTAGTATATAATTTCATCATTTTTAAATATAGATAATTTTAATAATGTTTCATGAATCAAACAATCCAAATAAAAGTTATCTTATTATATATGATAAGTATTATGCCTACATATTATATTTTTAAAGATTATAAATAGGGTATTATATACTCCATCCGTTTTATAAAAACATATACCATTTGAATCTTTGATACGATACAAATTTTAACAAAATGTAGTTGAATTGAGTGATATTAAAACCGAGACTCACAAAAAAATATTATTAAGTATTAAAATATAGTTAATTTAAATGGTAGTGTGTTAGGACCCACAAAAATGTGTTATTAAATGTTAAAATATAATTGATTTGAATGATAATGGAGATTGAGACCCACAAAAAATGTTATTAAACGTTAAACCATATCCAAAAATAGAAAGTGGATGTTTATGTGGAAGGTAATAAATTTGCAAAAGATGTATCTTTTTAAAAAACGAAATGAGTATTAGTTTCTCTTTTTAATGTAACAAAAACATAAAAAATTGCTTATTACATATTATTCGATTTGAAGATTACCTAATTAATTTAGGGTGCGTATTTTCTAATTTTTTTAAGTTGCAATTAGACTTCAAAATATTTAATTAGTTTTTTTTTTGCACATATGTGAAATATATTTCTTATTTACATTTTATTAAGTGTATAATGATTTATTTAATACAAATTTATTTAATGATTTATTGAGACTATTCATTTCCCCACCCCCACTACCTAATCATTATCTCTTTAATGAATTAATGAATTTGTATTATTTCTAATTAACTATATGTAATACTAACTTATATTGAATGATAATAAATTATATATTTATAATCAAAATAATAAAATAATGAATATAATTTTATAAATGGAATTTAAAAAAAATTAATTATTGATGATATGAATAAAAGAAAAATTAAGAAATATAGATATAACTATATTTGTATCCACATTTTTATTCATTTGTAATGTCATAACTTAATAAAAATAAAAATGAGAAGTGAAAAGACAATAAGGTAAATATAATAAAAATATTAATTATATAATTTCATAAAATATGTAAATTAATAAAATAAGAAATATGATTTTATAATAAAATTAAAAAAAATTCATTACTGATAATATTAATAAAAGAGAAAATAAAAATATGAAGTCAAAAGATAATAATGTAAATATAATAAAAAAGAGCAAACAAATTTATTTCATAAAATATATAAATTAATAAATATAATTTTATTATGAAATTAAATAAAATTAATTATTGTTAATATGAGAAAAAATAAAAATGAATAGTTAAAAAACAATCTAAATAAAATAAAAGATGAAGGGTAAAATGGGAAAAAAAGTGGCAAAATGGTTTTGCTTTTATATATATATAGATTTACATCATTTTATTTATTAAAAAAATAAATTAACAATAACATGAGAGAAAGAGTATTATAAAATGTCATAACCACCCATTTATTTTAATAAGTATTATGTGATTATTAAAGTATTCGTGGCACCATATATCACATAGGTAAACAAATCGGTATAGGTTCTCAATTTCAGCCAAAACCGAATCAAAATTATCAGTTCTTTTGGAAGTAAGAATTGTTACTTACGATTTTGCACGGATATGAAACTAGTTTCCTCCCATCAAATATGTAAGTATCAGTTCAACCAAAAGTAAATCCTCAATGTCTAATGAATCTTATTATTTTTGATAAATTTTGTGATCTTAACGTGTGTTTTAGAGTATTTAAATATATTGTGAATATGTTTGGTGTTCTTTATTTTGTTTGAACTTATCAGAAACTTGTAGCAAAGAATAATAGATGAAAATAGGGATTTTTTAAACTATCGGTTTTCGATATACACTAACCATATTCAAATTATGAAACTGAATTGGTTCCTCAAATAACCGATTATCTAATCAGGTTTGACGACTTGCTCATTCAGTGACTTTGGCACCGGACGTTTTCAAAACGGTCACTATTAGGCCAATTCAATTATAGATGGTTGTTGGTATTTCACCCTTCATTCTCCTTTCAAGATCTATCTAAAAGTGAATTCAATATTTTTTGATCATGAATATTTAAACTATTTATTCGCTATTTAAGAATTATTGTATGGACAGTTCATGCATAATATTTTGATATAAATTTTCAATTCTTTCGCGGTTCAGTAGTACGTGAAGGTAATGAATATTGATGATGTCAATTATTATATGTAGAGTTTAATTAGTACATGTATTTATGTGGCTCTTTCAATGTGAGCGACTTTGTCCATTTAATACAGAGCATTACATTTTGCCAAATCGCATATACCAATAAGCTAGCTAGTTCATTTCATAGACCAATAAAATTAAATTAAGATTTATAATACATGATTTAAAAGTGTACCACAAGGTTTTAAAATTATGTGATATAAAATCAACTGTTAATAGGATAAAATATTCTTTAAGAAAGATAAATAACAGTTATTGGAATAAAAAAGATAAAATATACTCTCAATGTCCATAAAATAATTACACATTTGGACTCGGCATGAATTTTAACGAAAGATCTCATTGAATTGTAGTTGGAATAAGGATTTCACACTATTTATCAATTAAATATGTGAATGTGAAGTAAATAAAAAATACTTAATTAATTAATAAATTAAATATATTATGGATAAAACCAGAATTATACATTATTTTGCATCATAATATAGGGCTTGATTGTATTGCAAAGTTAGACTTTAAAATATAGGCCCAATTATTAAAAGTCCATTGATAACGGATAATTTTAAATTTAGCCCAAATATTCAACTATAGACTCCTATTTAAAATAATAATAATCAAATTTTGTTATTATCTCCTTGTATCCTTGTAAGTTATATATTATTGACAAAATGACGTCATTTTATTTGTCGGTTAGTTTAACTATGTCGGCATTTTGGTATTTTCAACAATTAATTCGGAATTTAATTTGGAACTATTTTTTCTCTTTTCTTTAAAAAAGTTATTTCTATTATTTATTATTTTTAAATAATTATCCTATTTCCATATTTTATATTTATGACAATTTTTTAATTTTTAATTTTATTTAATACTTAAAGGATTAAGATATAATTAATATGAATGTATATATCATGAATCCATAATATTTAATAAAGGGTATAGAAGTAGATTTTTAATTTTAAAGATAACACTTAAAATATAACACTTAAAAATTATGAGAGTACTTTACGATTTAATTATAAAGACATTTGAGTGAACAAATATTCGTTGGACTAGTGTCTAATTTTACTACTTTTGTGCATTGGATATTTTGACAATTTAGGCATAAAAATTGACAGCTGCATAAATGTTGGAAGTTGGAAGTTGGAAGTTTGGAACTTCAACCACTAATGAGCAATGTCAACTTGATAATAAATAGCCTACTGGAATTAATAAATGGGTATAATAAATTTATAAATTGTTAGCTAAGTTTAAATTAAAACATGATACATTTGAATTTCCTTAAAATAAAACATGATTTTTGTCACTTTGTAAAATATTTATAAATTTTTCTATTTGAGCTAACATCATAAATTGTAAATCAAGTGAGTCACGTTGCTTTTAACACCGGAATGGGTTTTGGAGCATGTTTTTTGTGTTAAGAGGAGGAAAGCAGTAGAAAGAGCTAACCCAGAAAGAGAACTTTTTTTTGGTTTAGCTCGGTGTTGGTCCCGAAACGAGTATACTGAGTGTATGAGGGGGTAGGGGGGAATACACCAGTTTTGAATTTTACAAGTTAAAAACTTTGAGTGAGCTCCTGTACTGAAGGGAGGGACTTCAGTAACGGTTGAATACTTTTAGATAGCAATCCTTCAGTCTACACTTAGTTTGACTGATGGACTAATCTCTTAAGTGTTGTGCGGAATGTGGTGGTTTTAAATCTTACTCGTTTGTTCAGAAAACTTAATGCAATCTTTCTCTTTTCAATTAATCAGTATTCAGTGTATGATAATCAATGAATAATAAATACTGAAAGTAAATAAGAGAGAGACATGATTTGGTTTGCGTGGTTCGGAGATAAAAACTCCTACGTCCACGTGTCTCGATGTTAGTCGAGATTTTCCAAGTTAATGGAGAGATAATAGTCTTACAGTGATCAACCACAAGGGGTTAGATAGACAATATATTTGATCACTTCTAGCTTCGAACTTAATCTAATGCTAAACTATTCTTCGGTTACAAGTATATCGCTAAATATGAACATTGGATAATGAAATCTGAAAGTTTGAGTGTTCTTGAGTGAGAGCTTGAAAGCTTGAGTATTGAGAGCATGATAGCGATTGTATATTTGATCGCAGGGTAACCGGTGGTTGAAGCGTTTGAAGCAGTGGGGTATTTATATGTCTCTCATAGAATGTATCCGTTGTGAGATAGACCATCATTTGAATTCTTCTCATTGGAGTCTTCATCATTTTTGTCATTTTTGGTGTCTGCAACAAGATTGTGTTTCACCTACTGAGGTTTTTGCCATAAGTGGTAAGTCCTATAAAATAGACTGTCACTTAGTGGAAACGTCAGAATTGGACTTCACTGAAGAACTTCAGATGTGAACTTCAGTGGCAATGTGATTTCAGCTTCTAACTTCAACTTTAAAACTTCAGGACAAACTTCAGTAGAGTGGTCCTTCAGTTTTGGTATTGTCTTGAATTTTCACTGGTGTCTGTCCTTCAGTGTACCTGAAAAATAGAACTCCCTAACATTTGAGTTCTTAGACAAAACACTAGATATTTCAGTTTTGGACTTATTACATCTTTCAAGAGAGATATTGGGATTTGAATCAAAACACTTATAAATATTTCTCAACACTCGGATATCGCCTTTCATATTGGTTTGCTTTCATTGGACCTTCCCCTACTCGTGATTACATGCTTGATTGCAAGAGCCGACATACCAAAGCAGCCTAGCAACATCAACTATTTAGTTAGCTCGTTAACAACACATTAACTTTTCAGACCCTCCTCTACAAAAGTTGTTTAACTGTTAAAATTTATGACACATTAACTTTTCAGACCCTCCTCTACAAAAGTTGTTTAACTGTTAAAATTTATGAGTGCTAGAATGCACATACATTGAAGAATACAATCAAACACATTCAATGCAACATATTCCGTTAGATCAAAATTAACGATAGATCAGCTTTCTTTTCACCTTTGCAATGCATCAAAATTGATTAATTTTGATTTTAATAATGAGCTAGCTAGCTAGCGATTTAACATCCAAAATTTAGACATCTTGAAAATTCAAAGTTTTGACATCAACGAGGTTGCAAATAATTGAATGGCAAGTATATATCCTACCCATATGTATATATACACATACATACATGAGTGAATATTTTGTTAAACATAAACTTGGTGGGTTGACGACCGACAAAATAGTTTAGTACACATGTAACGCGTGCGAAAATCACTTCCTTTAAGACGTGCTGCTTTAGTTTGGTTTGTAGGCTGTGGCATATGTAAACGACATTACATGTTAATTAAAAAATAATAGAAGTAACATTAAATGTTAAAAATAATTATATTTCCTATTTAAATGAGATGATATTAGTACTATGTATAAAATGAACTTAAAAAATAAATTAAATTTTAATTATAAAACATGAGATACGAAAATGAGTATGTAAATAAAAATGAGCTAGCTAGCATATATTTGCCTCACAACCTAGCTACCATCATAATAAGCCCCATCCATGATAATATCTATATATACGTAACGCTCGTATCCATCATTCATTCATATTCATTTTCATAGTTAAGATAAGATATAACATGATAAGATTAAATTTGTATGATGTATAAGGATTATTTTAATCTCACTCCTTCCTTATGATTAAAATATAGGGGGAAATGATAATTTTAGCACGGGCCTAGTGTTTAATAGCGAAACGACGTATTAATCACGTTTGCTACTAAAAATATGATTTGGTAAGATAATTTAATCTAATCCTATCATATCTTCTCTACTTAATAGTATATATCAGAATTAATATTCAATTATCACAACCAAATATGGCCACCAATTTCATCAAGAAAGATGACGTGGCGGTGGTGATGGTTCCCTTCCCCCTCCAAGGCCATCTCAACCAGCTCCTCCACCTGTCCCGCCTTATCTCCGGCCTCGGCATCGCCGTGCACTACGTTGGAACCGCCACCCACAACCGCCAGGCGTGGCAGCGCGTCCAAGGCTGGGACCCCATCTCCTCCAACATCTTCTTCCACGAGTTCCAATCCCTCTCCTTCCATACCCCGCCACCCGACCCCTCCGCCGCCATCAAATTCCCCTCCCACCTCCAGCCACTCTTCGACACCCTTCACCTCCTCCGACGCCCCTTCGCCAATCTCCTCCGCGACCTCTCAGCCGTCTTTCGCCGCGTCGTCATCATCTACGACTCTCTTATGGGATCGGTGGTCCAAGACACGGTCAACTTCCCCAACGCAGAATCTTATATTTTCCACAGCGTCTCGGCTTACACCATCTTCTTCTTCCTCTGGGAGATGAACGGCCGCCCCTTTGCCGTCGAGCCTGAAATCCTCTCCGGCCTCCCGGCCCTCGATGGCTGCTTCAGTCCCGAATTCCTTAAATTCGTCGTCACGCAGCACAAGTACCTCAAGATGAATTCGGGCCGCATTTACAACACATGCAGGGTGGTGGAGGGCCCGTTCGTCGAGCTATTAGAGAATTCCCTAATAAGCGGGAACAAGAATCAATGGGCTCTCGGGCCGTTCAACCCCATCGCCGTCGCAAAGAAAAATCCCGAATTCCGACATAAATGCCTGAAATGGCTAGACGGAAAGGCCCGAAACTCCGTCATCTTCATCTCCTTCGGCACAACAACGACGCTATCGAATCATCAAATTCACGAACTCGCAACGGGCCTGGAGAAATCGGGGCAGAAGTTCCTCTGGGTTCTGAGAGATGCCGACAGCGGCGACGTGTTCCGGGAAGATGGGCGGGAGAAAGAGCTTCCCGTGGGGTTCGAAGAGAGGGTTAGAGAGAGAGGATTGGTTGTTCGAGATTGGGCGCCGCAGCTGGAGATATTAGGGCACAGTACCACCGGGGGATTCATGAGCCACTGCGGGTGGAATTCATGCATGGAGAGTATATCGATGGGGAAGCCTATCGCCGCCTGGCCCATGCACTCCGATCAGCCCAGAAATACGGTGTTGATCGCCGGACTTCTCAGAATTGGGCTGGTAGTCAGGGACTGGGCTAGCCGGGCGGAGCTGGTGGACGCGGCGGCGGTCGACGCCGCGGTTAGAAGGTTGATGGCGTCGGAGGAAGGGAACGGGATGAGGGAGAGGGCGTCGGAATTGGGCGGCGCCGTCAGGATGGCAGCGGAGAAAGGTGGCTCTGCACGCTTGGAGTTGGAGAGTTTCGTCTCCCATATTACTAGATAAGTACTTTATTTATTTATTTATCCCATAAAATAAATTGTAAAATTAATATTACGTGGATCGTTTATTGAGTGATGTTGATTGATGTGTAATAATTTCCTTGCATATCGTTCTTAATTTATCATTTTTGTCTCTTCACAAAATTTCTTTATATTTTAAACTTTTCGTGGAACTATTATAATCTCTACATACAACTCAATTTAATATAATACATTAATTGAGACTTAAAATCCATTAACTACACACAACATAATTTAACATAACATAATTTAAAACAATATATTAAATGAGACCCTCATCATTAAAATCAAAAGCACTATATAAAAATTCACACCAGATCAAATTAGAAATTTCTTTCGTGGACAGAAACACTATAATGCAAATTTAACACTGATTATCCACTTGTTTAGAATTAGATATGGCATGTTCAGTTTTATTTAATAAAATCTGCATGCGGAGCATTTCTAACAATTTCAATAAAATCACAAATATTGATTTTATCCAATTCGACACATACATTAAGCGTATGTTCATTCACGTGTATATATATTTATAAAATTAATTAATACTCTCTCCGTGTCCCAATAAATGTCCTTTAAAGAAAATTTTTGTGTCTCCCAATAAGTGTCCTATTACAAAAATCAAGACAAAAATAGTATTAAATTTACAATTTTACCCCTTTCATCATTGAATTACTTTTACTTTTTATGTTTTCAATATAATTATTAAGGGTAAATAGTGGAAATTATTAATTGTATTGGTATGTGGGTTTTTATGTTTAGCGACACTTATTGTTATTGGGGGCGGAGGGAGAGGGAGTATATACTATGGACCAATCAAAACTGACTTGACATCGACTTTAAACAACCGACCCTTATATACATTAATATGCTTACGAAAATGACCACTTTAAATTTTCTGGATGTATATATGCTCACTTTCTCATCATCTTTAACTTTTTATAGTAATCACAAAGACTATAGACTCGAACCCGAGAATTATTTTCTTAATAATTAATTTCATTATTATTAGGACAATACATGCGGACTTTGTTATAAATGAAAAGCATAATATCCTGTGTTTGCATGAAAATTAATCAATCCAGATTTTACCATTTCGGGATTGCCGTTTTGGTACCATATGGTTCTTACCAAAATGAGGATTGTCATTTTGGTACTAGAACAGTTTTTGATGTAGTCTCACAGCCGTTATCGCATGACTCTCACGTCTCATACACGAATTTTCCCACACTATTGGTTATATGTATCTATCTTCTTCCGCATTATACACCACATGCAATAGATGATACATCTGACCAAAAATTCTAAAGCTTTATGTATTCAATATTTTCCTCTTTTTATCTCTCACATGCCAGATTTAGTCTCCAACTCATAATTCACAAGACATTGGGAATGTCGGAACTGTGTCAACATTAGTCTCCAACTCAGAATTCGCAAGGCACCGCGAATGTTGGAATGGTGTTAACATTTGAGAGTAATATTTGTTCTTTTTAATGGTTTTGGTACTTGCGGGATTATTAATAGAACCCTTTTTTTTTTAGAGAATGTCAATAAATTCCAAAAATCGTTTCGCCATCAAGTCAACAACATTTTCAAATGCCACTTTTTCTCGTCACATTTGTCTTCAGGACGATCTAGTCACAGTTTTTCATCTATCAGTGAGTGAAAGATTTGTGTCCAAGTTTACAAATTAGTTAAAGTTGAAACCATTTAAATTAAAAGTTATGATACTCATATGTGAACCAGACATATAATGAATGACTTTATTTTTTATGGTCGTGGCTAGGCTGACACATATAATCTAACAATTATTATATTGATTGGTTTTAATTGTTTGTGTTGAATATATAATTAAAAAAAATACAACAATATTTTGATCTTTATACATTTTTGGCGGGACCAAATTTTATTGCAAATAAGTACCAATAACTTTCCTCACTTCCAAATGGACCCATGCCGAAATAATATTTAGAGCATAAAGCTAGTGGTCCTGACAACTATCTTTTAGTGATAAATCATAAAAATGGTTTAGGGTTTGTCCCCAATAAGTGTCCCCAAACATCAAAATTCAATTATCAAGAAAACAAGCTAAATTATACTCTTTACTCCTAATCATTGCATTGAAAATATAAAAAGTAAAAATATTCAAATGATTACAAGGGCAAAATAGGAACTTTAATACCATTTTACTCTTGAAAATTGAAATAAGACACTTTTTAGGGGACAATTTTTTTCTCCTTATGAAACACTTATTAGGGATGGAGGGAGTATTTCTTACAATAACTTTTAGTTATATGTTTATACGTGATTAGCATGTAATGAAGATTTTTTTTTTCATATTCTTTATAATATGTTCTAAATATTAAAAGGTGTACTACCATTCTAGCTTGGGAAGAGTTTAGCTTGTGACTTCTCAGTGCCAGAAAGGTTATGCATTCAATAGTTAGTATGCTATCAAATCAATATTTCCTTATTATGCATGCATGAGTCCCAATTTGCTACTTACAATAATGAAAAGTTTTGCCTTTTTGGAGACAGATATGCCCCACATCAGCATGAAGAAGAGATGCATATCATGCATATATATATGATTAATTGATTATGAAGACAAAACCCCCCAAATTTGTACACATACTTTGTGGTCTATTTTTGGTAATTTTGAAGCTCCTCTCACCCAAATATATTGAATCTAGTCATTTTCTTATACAACTCATGCATAACTGCCCCCACGGCCCACCTTCAATTATTCTTTGGTTGGGAGATTACTTAATGCACAAAGCTACAAAGTTGTGCGTGAAAGATCTTCAACAGAGAGCATTAGAAAGAAGGGAGAAACTGCAAATAGAAAAGAAAACTATAGGTTCTAAACCTTAGAACTCTATACCCGTATATATATAGTATGTTTACTTTACAAAGAACTACGTATAATTAAATAAATATACAAATATTCTAATCCTAATGTTCACGTAAATCATAATAATATTATTTATGAGATCTTTCAAAATTTTAAATGGAAGCACCATTAATGGGGAGGAGAGAGATATAACAAAATAAAACAGAAAAATTAGTATTTCACTACCCATAATAGTCATAATAAATGTGCCCACGACTTATGTGATAATATTATTTAGGAGATGAGTTATTATAATTATTTTTTTTACATTTATTATTAAATTTATGTCATATCATTACGTATTTCGTGTAGGTCGGAACTTACCCGACAAGAAATTTCGCTACTTTAGTACCGTTATAGTTACGGCCGCCGTTCACGAACACGAAATAAATCATAATTACTGTTAAAATATATCATAATAAATAAAATTTGAAAGAACTTAAACTTGATAATTAATAAATTTTTTTATCTAAAGCTAATTACGAATAGCTATTCGTGGACACGGTTAAACGCACTCATCCTTTAACCATAATAACTTGGTTCAAAAGTAAATGAAATAGAAAAGAGCTTCTAAAAAGGGAAATAAATAGTAAAATATCATGCATGGATGTATTAATTGTTATCGGCTACGAATGGGTGATTACTTTTGCCACATTATAATATCGCCCATATAAATAATAAAATTTATCTATATATGAATTATGTACATTTATATTTAAGACAAGCGGGTCTGCAGGTGGTTGATCCATATATCTCAAAAAACACAAATCCAGATCCGGGTCAAAAATTTAAGGGCATGGTCCTAATTATAATTTTTCCATTTTATAATTTTAATCATTTGAGATTTATTTAAATAACTAAAATCTGTAATAAATATTTAAATATTATCATTATTATTTTCAAAATAATCCCATGAGTAAATTTACAAAATATTCACAAGTAATATTAAATGATAGGACATGGATACTGGTGACTGCTAAGAATGTATTACCACTGTTGATCGTGGATATATACTCATAATCTTTGTTTCTATCTCTCCGTCTCTTAATAAACAAAACATATAATACTATTAGTTTGTAAATATTTAATGAATAAACTCAATAGTAAATGTTAGTAACTTTTGTGGAATTTGTTTTGTGCTTAATTACGTGAATAGCTAGGTTATTATAGTATTTAGTAGGAAACAAATTTACATATTAATTCATCGGTGAAATATCAAATTGAAACTTTGTTTTGACATGTAATGAACATATTTAATTATTTCATTATTTGAATTTCTTTTGACCTGAATTAATTATATCCGCCGCCTGCCAGCATCATTGAATCGAAATATTGAAAGTTGAAACCATTGATTCCGGACACTAGATTTCACCTAATTTAATACTACTAGCTAGGTAAGATAACTTTAGATAATAAAAGTAATACTATAAGTTTATTTACTTAAGTATTTATTATTTAAATTTAGCATTTTGAAATATTTTAAAGTTCGTTATTAATATAATGTAACAAATATTTATTTAATATGTATCTTATTTATAAATGTTGGGATGTAAAATTCCATTTAGTATTGAAGTTTAATAGTAGGAGTTTTAGCCAGCTTTCAAGATCTCATTTTCAAACTATATTATGATAAGTGATAACTTCCACCCAAATGTTGGATGTAAAACTCAATATAGCATTATTAAAATGAACATTCATAGCCGCCTCAAGAAGAACAAAAAGAACATTCTTAGACACGTGGCTACCAAGTCAAATAAATTTACAATTCATCCAAACCAACCCCACTCCAATTTCCCCTCTTTCTTATATAAGTATTTGTTAAGAATAACAAGCGAGTAGAAAATACGAAGAACAAAAGAAAGAACACGCAGATTTACGTGGAAACCCAAAACGGGAGAAAATCACGGGCAGAGCACGGAAATTTTACTATGAGACGATAAATTGGGTACAAAACTAACGCCGCAAAACCTAGATGATAAAACACCTTTTATAATGGTCTAAGTCGCATCTTGGGCCTTGACCCAAAAACAAAT